>JAQGCB010000898.1:0-17492 GCA_034698835.1 Protaphorura tricampata | reverse complement strand
CGGGGTCACCAAATAATGTTGAATAATAAACAATGTAATGCCCTAACCGAGGTCCAAATTCGGATCACTGAAACACTACAATTCTATTCTCAACGAGTTTGAACAAAATCGATCTCTCAACCTGACAAGACCATTCATTCACTAAAATGTGTTGTCTTAATTGTGGAAATGTGTACTGATAACTATTATTGATGACCAATTACTTCTGGTCTACTATGTGTGAATGTCACTGATGAATTACTTTAATCCTGTGACTGATCACTACTTTACTCGATAGCTTTTTTGGCTGACTTTTCTACGTGAAATAAAAGGATGTGGATGTGTACTAATCCGATTCCCTACTATTAATTCCTACTAAAGACCAACTCAATAAATTAACTATCCAAGACCAAGTTCCAATTAATTGACTCTTTCCTTTTTTATTTTATTACAACTTTTGGAGAATTATAAAATGTCACCTCTTGACTGTACAAGATTCAGTGGGAGAGTCCAACCGACTCTTCAAAATCGACTACTTCCCGACTCAAACTTAGCGTCTATTTTTTATACATATAGTTTCCCATAAGCTACCACTCACACAAATCCTCTCCTTTCTTCTCATTCCCTCCCGGCTGTAGTTTCCCTTTGCGTTGCGTGAACTCTGTCAATCTGTTTTCTGTGAGTCTGTCAATGAAAAAATGTGAGGCTCACTCCTAAGAAATACATTGTCAATGGAAATCGGTGAGGCGAACACGACCCTTGGGTTCGATGAGGAAGGATAGGTGGCGATTTTGACACATAACTAATTAACGGGATGAACTACACAAATGATTTACAATTACTATCATATTCTTCAAATACAAATACTCACCAAATAAATCATAAAATATCATAAAACTTAACAATATTCAACACAATGCGTTTTCCGAAATATTATTTTCGCTTCCGTTTTCACTCGCTGTCAAAGTTAAGACAAGGGTGAAACACCAGCAAACTAAACTTAAATTATTCATTCTAAAATCTAAAACAATGAAACAATTATAGAAAAGATTGGTTTAACAAAAATTTTAAAACAAATATGTAATTGGAGTGCAACTTTTTCCTAGGTTAATAATGACTGCATGAGTAATGACCTTCATCACTTCAAAATGGACTAAATGTTCCATGATTCCGAAACCGAAAGTGTATTTAATTACACAATCTTGTACGAAACTTGTAGATAACAGTTATCTAATCAAGGAACATGTTCAAATTCGACCAAATTCATTATTTCAAGGTAACGATTATGACGAAGCACCTTCCATTGACAAATTATGCAACATCCCTCATTGATTATTTTACTGAATGGGTTTGATAAGGTGGCAATGTTTAATTGAACTGCCAGCTGAACTTAACACGGGGAAGATCGCAGTAATCAATGTACTTTATCTGAACGCAGTCGGATGAGATATTAATGTCATCTTGAAAATGATGTTCTGGAGCACCTTCTTTCAAACAGTACATATTATTTTCTACAAGAAACTGAACAAGCAAGCCGAATATATGTTCAAGTCTGGGAATCTGGGACTGACGTGGTTCGAAACATTTACGAGAGATATTCATCTTCTGCAGGGTTTCCAACACTCAGTGCGCGACGAGTATAAATTTTCAATTTAAAATTTCAAGATCCCTTTTTCCTTGGTTACTTCAGCATTTTTGCCGTGGTCTACAGATTTGGCCCGACTGAAGTTAGCACCTGAACGCATTTCAATTTTCCATAAAATGCACCCTGTACACGATTTGCAATATTGCACCTTGAATTCAATACCGCTGAGCTGAGCGTCAAATCTCACCAGACATCTCATTACAGATTTTTATGTGTTGGTATTTCAGCTATGAATGGAAACTAAAATTGGAATTTGGACTTTGATAAGTATTCAATTAGACAATTGGAGTTTTTTCATCCATCATGTGAAGTCTTCTAATCCAAGGTTAAAAAACCGAAAGGCTGCATCTTCAGCTTCTACTTCCACTTATTTGATGAAGACCCACACATCAACGTAAGTATCTCTCTATTATAGCTTTGACTGGTTAATGGCTAATCTTGAAAACGTGGAGTCGACACATGACACTGCACTGCACTGGACACTCAAACAATCGGATGGCCTTCTTATTCCAAAAAAATGTCTTTGTGTCAGAGTCCAGAGTCATTGTGTCGTCAAACGTCATCCCAAAGTCAATACAACAATGCAACCGGACTCAAACATACTATATTTAGTATTATTACGCACCACCTACAAATAAACTTGCGTTCATGGATGTTTATGCTATCAGTATTTTAAATATCATGCACCTAAATTAGTCAATGAATAATTGGATGGAACAAACCTCTGGAATACGAAGGATTTACAAAATCCAAACCTTAAACGGAAGTAGAAGTAAAATTAGAAAATAAACGGCTTTTGGTGGATATCAGGAAGTGCTTTGCGTCCGAACAGCATTTTCAGGTACAAACTCAAGAAACACCAACACCATATTAAAGATTTTTCTAACATTATAAAGATGTGCGTAAGATAAGATTCTTAAGATTTCCACGAAAGAAAATTAAACTGTAGACGAATATGATGAAATAAATGAAAAAATGAATTAATGCGATCGAGAAAAGAAGGCACAAATAAACATTGTCCGCACGTGGACTTCCCAAAAGAATTGAATTTACAAAGTTTCACAATATCTATAAATTGCATAAGAACTGGCAGGCGCACGCCGGACTTTTTGGGAAAAATTAATGTGAGGTTTTGCAACCTATACAAATTGCAAATGGAAAATGGCAGACATACGCTAGACCTCTCAAAGAAATCAATTTGAGTCATATGGCATCTAGAAAGGTCGAATGGAAATGTCAGGGCGCCCGTTCGATAACCCAAAAAATGTACTTACGAGGTTTAACATAATATCTAAAAAGTACATGTAAAAAATGGCCGGACGCACGCTGGACTTCCCGAAAAATTACTAAGCTAGTTGGTTTTTACAGATTTCTTTACACATTTACTTCAGCATGTGCATGACAAGTGTTATTTTCTTTCATCAAATAATTTGACTTTACTCACTGTCATGATTTAACCAGAAACACTGTACGTACTATCATTATTAACATAGGTACTCTACACTGATTTCACGGAAATTCTAGTCTGAAGGTGAAACGCTGGGCAGTAAATTAGCAATCATTTTGTTCAAATATTATTTCACGCATGGATGCTTGAACAAAGTTTGCTGAGCTCACTTCGTCATACAATTTTCCGTATTATTGTGTTAGTATTGACTGTTAAGCAATTAAATCTTAGTCTTACGGTTAGATGCATAGCATTAGCATTGGCGCAAGGAAGTCCACTTTTTTTTATCTAGGCAGACAGATCCATTCGATGAATCGGTTGTAAAAAAAAGTTGTGATTTTCCTTATTTACTTTTTAGAGACTGGATTTTACTACCTACTCACGCAATATTTTATGAGCAAGTTCCACAGACAGCATTCATGTCGAATCAGAACTGAAGAGGAGGGCGGACAGTCCATTCTTAATTTAGAGAAATTAACACTTCTAAAATTAGTAAAATCATTGGGTTCCAAAGAAAATGGCTAATGATCCCTGGCTTCCCCAATTTCCTGAATAAATAGGCCAAAATACTAAGGAAATTTAGTTCTTGTGTGATTAAACCACGACACGTATTTACATTCCTTCATTGTGTAAAAAACCTTGAAAAGTTGGCTTAAACAGGAAAATGTCACATTTTTAGAAGAAAAAAAGGGTTAAACGATGATGGAACCTCTTGGGCTTTCCCAATACCCATTTCCCAACATCATCATCCCAAAGAAATTAAAACTGCTGACACAACAAAGGACGTAAAGGTCCCTTTGTTAGTCCACGAGACAGAAATGAATGGGTAATTTTATGCATGCAAATGAGTTTAATGAATTTAGGACCTTGAAGTATGAATCGAAGAAAATGTACGTATGAATTAATTAATGAAATGTTAAAAAGTTGGCTGGAGATAGCGCAGCGATTGCATTGAGGTATTCATTTTACTCGTTTGAATTTTAAAAACAAATACAATGGAACACCTTCCCTTGGCCTGCGCTTTTTCTACGTGCTGTCTTATAAGGTCCTAGTTAGCAATTTGTGGATTAATTAGTGTTTATATCCGGGGAAGTCGGCTGGCTGAGACAGAAACTCACATGTGCAATATAAAATTTGCATAGACCCACATTCTAAAGGCTACTCGTGGAGAGGGAAATAGTTTATGCAAATATATGTACAATGTACAGGGTGGATAATAGAAAGTGTTTATATGCTGAGAGGGTTTGTGGATTCTTGAAATGAGTGAACCTTATGGTATCAATTCTCGATTAGTTTTAAAGGAGATAGCACTTGGATGACCGGAATTAGTGACCACAAACGCATAAATCCACCGAGTGGTCAGCCTATCGCAAGCCAAAGACTGGGGCCTGAAATCGATATTTAGTATTCGACTATTTAAATAAATATTAGCCCTATTTATATGAATAATTTAATTAGCTTAAAAATTCTAGGACCTGGTAAGGTAAAAAACTCTTTTCCTGTCTGACCAAAATCTTCATAGATTTGCAGTTGACTTTCATTGAAATTTGACTGTGTGCCCTTATGATATCCAAATTCACTTTAGGTTAGCGTAATACAGTACACCACTCACACCTGTTGTGCTGTGCAACGCGGCTGGAAAAATTTCCGGAAATACAGATATGGTCATTTTCTCGACTTGATGGTCTCGAATACAGCACATGTTTCATCAATGTCCCAATTTTTATTAATTATTACAGCGGTATCTCTTTCAAGCCATCTGGCCCACCCTGTACACTGTCAAAACAACCAGACAACTTGGCCCGGTCGTACGTACGCGACGTACTCATACATACTCCTCAGTCAATCCCTTCTAACTTCTTACCTATAAATCTTAAGACAACTTGTACCTTAAGATGTTGGAATTTGTACAGGTGATGGGTTGGGAAGACCCGTCTGTGTCGACCGGGGGAGATTGCAATGAAATCCATCCATGGATGCAATGCAACACAAGCAACAATACTACTTAAACTACTACGTACAATACAACTACAATGCAACAGCAGTAGGAATAGGAATACATTATAGAATAACAGTGTTCTTTTGGTCCATCCATCTCTCTAATGTTGATGAAGATTGGGGTTGAGACGTGAGGAAGGGGGTTAATTTTTTTTTCTTTTCCTCGTGAAGACTTTTACGAAGATGACGATGAGTGATGAATGAAGAGGACGAAGAAGGAGTTTGTCTGTTGATGATGAATAATGTCCAACAACTCCAACAATATTTTATAAAAGTGTCCTGAGTTTTGTCCCATGTAACGTTACATTCCAAAATACCATCCATCAGTCAGTGGTCTATTTCAAGTGAATTTAAAATTTAAAAATCAAATCAAAATGATTTCGTGAAAAAAAAACTTGTAGCCAAAAATAAACAAAGTGCACGACAACGACGACGTGTTTTTGCCGTTTTGTGCACTTGAGACAATTCCTTGTAGTGGGAAAGGGAAGTGCATAAAAAATTTACTCTTTGGATTAGCGGAAACCGCTGTTTCTGTTCTGTTCTTGTGTTGTGCTGTGTGCAGTAGCGGAAAATCTTTAGAGGTACGTATGCACGCAGTATAATGTACAGTGTACCTTCGTATGTAATTAAAAATTAGTTGCTTGGTTAATCTTTAGAGTTAATCTTAAAAATTTTACGTATGTTGGTGTATTGTCCATCTGGGACTTTTGCATTTGCATTGCATTGGATTGCCAATTGCCATCATGATGAGATTTGATTGAAATAATATTAATCAACATTTTTGGATAGTACACACATCACACTACATCACACACTACTACTACTGTCCTACATTTCGATTTGATTTTTACCTGGTACACGAACACGACACAATAATCTACACGTTATTAGATAGATAGAGAGGAATACGAATACAGAGTATACGTGTCCACTAACAACTTTCACCCATTACTTCCAAAGTCGTCCGTTTAGTTTTTTTAGATGTTTTTGTGTTGACCACTGGGCACTCGGTTAGCATACGAAATAGTTCGAAATGAATTGTTGAATGCGAAATAAATACGTACGTACGCCATCATCTCATGTTTTTTGTACATTGGACATGGAGGAGTCTTTTAGGTCTTTCGTACGTACGTAGCGTAGGAATACAATTGTTTTTCTCTCTTTTTATTTGAATCATATTCCGACTCAATGAATGGGAAGGGTTTCACTCGATTATGAGACGCTCAATTTCTTATTTAGAATTTCTTGCCAGAGAAATTTGAGAGAGAAAATGAAAATGAAATGAAACGGAGGCGGTGGATTCACGTACGTCTGCATTGTGTGGGTGAACTGTAACGAACTAAATTTACGTATAATAATTAATTGTGACATGATGACATTTTATTCATAAACAGTAGCAGTAATATTTTTTGAAATACATTACATACATACAAATTCTCAACTCAAGTGTGCATTTTATGCATTCAATCGCAATTGCAATTGAGGAATTTTACGTATTGTCCTGACCGCACGATTGACAATCCTTAGCATTTCCAGATGAATAGTCTTTTTACGTAAAAGTATTTCAGTAATACAGTAGGACCGCCTTAATTCAATTGCGAATTGAGTTTACAAAATCACAGGGCAGTGTAATGATGACGGATCTTTCAATTTGATCTCATTCTGATATAATAAGATTTTATAGTGAGAAATCGAACACATATAAATTGTAATAGTTTGCACGCAATATTAGAGCATGTTAGAAAAGTACAGCACAAAGAAACGAATCTGACCGGTCCTTTAGACACTGACATGTTTTACTCTTCTCAAAATCGTATTACAGAGGTTCTATTAGAAGTATTCTAAACTGATATCTTCAGGAGCCATGCACACGTGCTACGTGCAGTCGAAACCTTAGGATTTACATCAATAACAATAAGGAAATACAAGTAACTACGACATACATGGCGCATGGGGAAGGTCTCGTTAAGGATTTTTAACTGTAAGTAGTATTGACGTGATTTATTTGAAAGAAACTAATTAATTTTTTCACACATACCACCGTTGGGAATCAATTTCTCATTTTTCCTGTCCGCCAAATTAGTCGGACACGTACATACGTAATATTCGCAGTATTAAGTGGCCAAGCCTGTCCTATTTTTTTTCAGTCTGCTGTCCACTATTAATAAAATCCTTGAGCTAGGGCTAAAAATATTCTCACACATATTCGCACTTCACACCCACGCCAAATTATATGTATATGTTCGTACACGGATTGATCAAAAGGCTTGTCATGATATCAAGTATCAAAGTACACGTACAGTACACATTCTTCAACAATGCACGTACTTCCCATGGAAAAAACGGAAAAACCTATTAAAGATCTCAAGTTACGTAAAATAACTACAGGGTGATTAATAAGTACTTGCGCAATGCCAATATTAGGTACCGTAGGTACCGTATATGTATATCATTTTTCCCAGGCGTCTGGGAAGGATAAATTTTTTTGAACCACCATGTATATACATATAATTTTCACGTCCATACCCATGTCCATGCCAATCTGGTGTGGGTCATGCATGCATGCATGCAATCGGTAACCGGTGAGAACAATTTTTTTCAGTCATACATGTTTAAAATTTGCAACTCAAGAAGACCTCACAAATTGCCTCTGGACTTGCAATGCAATATGCAATGTGGATGTAAAGTTATGTGAATTCCCATCTGAATCTGTCAGTCGTCTTCAATTTGCGATCTGATCAAGTTCCGGCACATTAACATAATGTTTTTGTTATTTTATATCATGTCTGACTCAAAAGGCCACGTACACACACAACAGGTTTTTTATAATATGAATTGATATGATATGAAAATCCGAACAAAAAAAGTCTAGCAGTCAAAAGTCAATCCATCTGAATCTTGATCAGCATCTCCGCAGCGCAGTCTGGAAACTTTGCATTTCTGGAAGCTTATATAAAATCTAAATTATGAGTCAGCTGAGGATATGATTTTATTATTATTCTCGGAATTAGTACCTGAAGGTTAGAGTGGTCAGTTTTTTTCTGTCGTATTGCTTCTGCATTGCACAGTGGCAATTTGTACCTTACGAAGGAAGGTAGCTTTTGTGAGAAATAATATTATATTCAATATCACTTTTTCTCATTAGTTACTGCACAGCACAGGTACTTAGGATATGACCTTATTATCTCTGGAATCACCTGAAGGTTAACAATAATGTAATGTAGTGGTCAATTTGTAATAAGGTAATAATATTTGTGAGAACTGCAAATTTTGTGGGAAAATATTTACCAGAACAATGATGGTACATTTCACACTCTGATATTTAATTTTGCATTCAATTCTCACCCATTCTGTAAAAATAGTGCTACTGCTAATGCACACGTGAACATTTATCAAAATATCAATCAGGAATTAATTTTCAGTTTCTAATATTTGATAAGAAAATTTGCTTCAAGATTTATTACGTACGTCTTTCACTCCGTCCATACCGGATCCCGGATTTTACAAAGTAGCAGCAAAAAAAAGGAAAGGAGTTCTTTCTATGTCTTCTAGTATTAAGACGTATTAAATTTCATCTTATGGCTAATAACAAAAGAAGAAAGAAAGGATTAGAAATCCCCAGCATGTTATGCACGCACGCAAGATGAGAATGTTTAGATCCGTACACACGTACGTTGCACTTGCATTGCCCAATTATCTTCGTACTCTCCGTTTTCACTTAATTAGATACATATTTTGCGATTCTCTTCAATATACGTAAAATTAGTGATGTCATCAAGCGTTCATTCACCTAAGTGAAGTCTCTGAGACCGGATCTGGAGTTTTTTTAATGAGGTCTAATTTTTCACATCTTTCAGATTTTTGTACATGTAAGACCCAAAATAGCGCAGGGATCAATAACTGACATTCCTGAGTTCCTTGGAATCTCAGCTCTCACGGTTAAAACAGTTTTAATACTTCCTTCTGACCCTTTCATCCTTGCTTATGACAGTTTAGTTCAGTTTTTCACTTCCGTATAGTTCAGGGAAGGTCTCATCAAAGAAAACAAATGCTTGGGAAAAATGCTCCAATTATATGTACGCATTTTAGTAAGGGACACAATATTCAATCAAATCACTTGTAATACGTCCTTATGATTTGATTCAAAATTGATCATAAACTTTTCAATCTGAATTACTTCACAATTCCAATTACAAAAAAGTTAGTTGGAATTTTACAGTTCCCTTTTAATTAACAGTTATATAAAGAAATCCTTCCACAATTTTATTCAAAATTACTTCTGACAATAAAATCTATGTTATCAGAGATGTCTTCATATTTGCATTTGTTAAGAACAAGATTGTGTGTGTTCCAGCTCAAAAATAATTCCATCGACTTACATTAAGCGAATTTGTTGTTGACCTTGCGCAACAAAACAAATGGTGCGGTACGCGTACGCTGAGTTGCAGTGGGTTGAGATTAGGAATTTATTGCACACCGGAGGCTTAACCTGATCTTTATGCGTATGTTGTTACACAGATGTTTCACAATGAGACTTAAATTTCGATTTTAATAATGAAATCCGGAACAAAGACACTCAAAATCCCTTTTTATTGTTACATACTCGTACTTACGTCATGAAAAGTGTAATAAGAATTTATTTGACAAAAAGTTCATAACTCAAATACTTAAATTCTTAATATTTTAAGCTTTATTTGCGCAACACCTATCATATGACTCTGACTGTTCTGAGCTGAGTTGAGAAACACGGAAAAAATTCTTGAAGATTTAACGATAGTTTTTTCATCTAGAATCTAAAATGAATCGGACCGTGCTCGTGGGAAATTACTTCATTTACAAATTGCACGTGCACGGGGGAATTCTAACACGTCTTTTTTTTTTTGACGATTTGCGAATTATTATCTCAATTTCAACCAAGATATTGCAATTCACACCGTATTCAGTTTTTTAACATTTTTATTAAGGGTTTTAAATGTAATGACGTTAAAGAATTTTTTATAATGCTGCGGCTAGATCTTATCTGTATAATTTTTGCTGATCAAAAAATGCAGCAATGTCCGTACGAATTTGAATTCAACATCCGTAAGATAATGTAAGGAGTTAATTCACAAAGTTTTGCATCTACTTTTAATCAAATCTGGAAATCTGACCACCAGGTGGGAAGCTGGCCTTTGCATTGACGTTGTCCCATTAATTAGGTCTACGTCTACCTCACTACTCGTAAAGTCTACCATTTTGGGGTTGAGTTGAAGGTCAGCTAAGTTTAAATGTGTCTGGGTTCGCTTTTGGTAATCCCGGAAGGTTTAATTATGCAGACACAGAATATTTTGCGAATTTGGCTTTTGAATAAGGATGTAATATTTACAATTTCCTTTAGAGTGATTTCCGGAGTTTGGTAGAAAATTGAAGGTTGGATTAGTTAGGAATTGATGTACAAATTGTTCCGGAAATGTACTATTTAGTCTTATTAGGAGCACAACATTTTAAAATATTTCCATGATGTTTTTTTTAAATAAAATTCAAAGTGAATCCTAACGAGTTAAGCTTTCCAGAAAAAATTTAGCTGATTCTCATCCAACCATTTTCTATTGGATTATAAAAGTACAAGTCACAATACTGAACAAAAGTAATTGCATGTTAAGCAATAGTTATAATTTTTTTAATTGATGTGTGAAAATTAATGTTTACAAATTAGAAAGAGAATAAAAGTAAAAATTTAATTGATTCGTGTTTACCTTTCGGTGACCATTCAAAATTCTTGCATAATATTATAATCTGAACTTGAAGGTGGCAAAAAAATCTTCAGTGATAATACCGTTCAGTCCACTACTACTTGAAATTGCCCATTAAAAGAATAATTACTGTCATCCATCTAACAAAACCCCCTAAAATTGATTAGTTACGCTTTTCATAACCTAAATCTCACCGTTAATACGTCTTAGTCACCGTCACCGTCGTCACAGTCGTCCTCGTCACTAAACTAAATGTCAGATTTCGCAAAAAGCACTTCAAATCATAAAGTCAAGTTTTAATATGCATGCATAGCATCCTCAAGGCCGTCTCGTCGTGATTAATCCCTAACTTAAAATCCCATTACTTGTCCACGTCCGTTCTAACCTAAAATCATACATTATTTACATTTAGTGAGTATGAGCCATGAGCAGAGTGGAACATTTTTCATTTTTTCCTTCATAATTTTTACGTAATCCTTCCACTAATTTGTCTTTCTTTCCTCAACCAAATCGGAAACAAATTAAAATCAAGAGATCCGTACCGTTTGAAAGGAAGGTGTGAGATTGCACACACACGTACACTTCCACACAACTTGCATTATCTCATTGATTACCTACAATTGCAATGCAACAAAACCTTGGACTTAATAAACATCATAATTCTCATAACCTAATTTTTACACGTAAATGCTAAGACTAAAGGCACACACGTAAACGTTTAAACGTAATGTACACGTCTTTTTTTCACATAAAGTAAAAATTATAGTTGAATGCACTTAGCACTTACCGTCTTTTTGTATACATACACACAAAAATGAATCATTCATGAATCATGATTGCATCTTACGTATTACGCCTGCAGTAAATACTCAGTAAAGTATGACCTGTCGATCACTCGATGATTAAAAAATTGAATGTCAAAATCATTCATTGGTTAATTTGTTCATAAATTTGTACTTAGTCACTCCATTGTTGCAAATTGCAAAAATTTTACTACGTACATTTACATTGTATGTACAAAATCTAACAACAAATGATTTGGAAATATGTTGACATAGACATTCACATTCATTTTTTCATCAGATTTCACTAACTTAAAAAGATTACGTACGATAGAGAGAGATTGCCTGCCGATTGCCGCTGCTGTTGTCTGCGACGACAATAACGCGTATTTAATTAGTGAGTGCGTTTAATTATAATGTTAATATCGCATATCGCGTGGGATGACGTCATCCCTGGGTCATATTTTGAAAACTAACTATTTATTAGGCATAAAACGTCGTCAGTCCTCATGAAAAAAAGTGAAAGGGTTAAAGAGACGACGACGACTTTAACGTTAACGTAGTTATTAACTAACTATATCTCACCAATTGTTTAAGAACTTATGCATGTGTACGTACTGTACTACTACTACTCACAAAAACTGCATGCACTGGACTTCACACATGCAATCCAATGTTAATTCATATCAAAAATTCAATGTAAAGTAAAAATGCAATGCAAAAGCAATGCAGTGCAATCGGACACAAATCTTTTACCACACATACACGTTCTTATGTATTTTACGTACTTACAAGTGCAAATCCATACTACTACTATGCACTGCACTATGCATTACTCACATAATTATAATTTTTTTGCACAATCGGCACACGTACTACTACTACTGCAGCCTACTACTACTGCTGACTATGAAGGAAAGTTTGTCATAATATGCCACATGGAAAAAAGGGTTGAAATATTGGATATGAGCTGAGAGCTGTTCGTGAAACCCATTATATGAACATATTGTATTAAATTTTATAGTAAAAAGGTTACTTTACTTACAATTTTGTAATCACACACATGATGATAATCGTATGATGACTTGTCTTAGTCTTAAGCTTAAGGTACTACAATACAATACAGTACAATACAATACAGTCCGTGGGTTGGTATTGTGTGTTAATCAGAGATTTTTTTTGGTTGCACGCAGTCTATGCAATCTTAAATGCCCCTGCCCTGCCCTGCCCTGCCCTGCATGCCTGCCAACTAACTAAAATTCTCGCAATCAATGACATGATATGAGATTTTTTTTTTCGTAAGAAAAAAAATGAAATGCTTAAGGCTTAAGGTAAAGGGTGTAGGACAGAATCTGTGAGAATTCAAATCAGTGTTTTTATTTTTATGGTGAATTCACAAGTAAATGAGAGATAGACAGTGACGGAGACACAGAGAGAGAGCTAGAGTAGTGTGTGTCGCGTGTCATGTGTTTGTGTGATACACCTGGATAGTTTACTAATTTATTAAAAAATAAATAAGCTCAATTAGTTCAGTTTTAAGTTTTATTGGTTGTGGATTGTGGATTATTTATTAATTATTTTTGTTTATTTTTTCTCTTTTTTTCAAAATGCATATTATAGTGGGATTTCAGTCAATTGATCCGAGCGAGGAAGAGGATTATAATAATAATAATTATCCATATCATTATAATAATACTACTGCCAGTACTACTCGGGACACTAAAAAAGCCAAGATGGGTAAAAAATCAACGACGGGTTCTATTCGGTCCGTAGGACCTTACACAGAATATGTGGCCAAGTCAAGTTGTGGACTAGATATTATAGATTATTATTTAAAAAAATATTTTTACAAATTAGGCCATAATATTGGAGAGAATCCTATCTTTTATATCATCATTCCAATCTTCATAAGTTTATTGTTAGGGACAGGGATGCAAAGATTAAATTATACAGATGACCCAGAGTATTTATTTAGCCCTGTCAATGGGCAAGGGAAATATGAGAGACAACAAATAGAAAAATATTTTCCAATGAATTACACAAAGTTCCATCCGAGTCGTTTCATCAAACCTGGGAGATTTTTGAGGTAAGAAAAATATTTTTGGTCATTTTGTCTATCCGAATCTGAATGAACATGTGGGAATTTTTGTGTACAAAAATATTATTTATTATTCTTTCACTCTTAATCTCTTCCCAATGCCAATACATGCTCAAGTTTACATGCTTACTTTTTAACAATTTTCAAGGTAACATTTGTTCCTGTTTAAATATAAAATGCTGAATGTGGGAAATTTTGTTATCCGAAATATCGTTTATTTTCGTGGCTAGCTTGATCTGGCAAACACAACACCTTTAATTTAACGATGAGACTAGTACCTCAAATTTACATGTTTATTTTTCTGCATTTTCCAAAGATTTTCAAGGTTTCTTAAGTATTTATGTGTTTAGAAAGGTGTGTAAAATTGGATTTCCCTTTCCTGCCTGCGTCCTTCACCCAAAATAAAATTGTTGAACCCTTTTTGGGTTATTGTCCAGAAATACATGTACGTACACACACATAACATGTAGACATGGAACAATGACTTTAACCTCCCCGAATTTCTTTCACCTTGCACCCGCATTAGTAACAATTGACTTGAAATGAATTGAATTGAATCTAACTTTTACCTTGTTTTCCCTTTCTTTTTATTTTTAGAGTCTTCATCGTTCCGAATGATAATGAAACACTTCTACGATCAAAAATATTTGAAGATTTGATCAAATTGAATGATATGATTCATAATGTGACGATTGAATATGATGAAGGAAATTACAGTTACAATACACTCTGTGCGTCTTGGAATGGAGAATGTTATGAGAATGATATTTTGGAGTTACATGAATTAATACCAGAGATTGAGTCAAAGAACATTTCACTCACGTACCCAATCATGTTAAATCCAATCAATTTCAATACATACGTTTTCCCATTTTATTTTGGTGGAGTGAAGTTATCAAATGTGAGTACTGTGGAAAGTGTCAAAGCCTTGCAACTCAATTATTTCTTGTCCGTCCAGAATACAAAGGAGAATGTTAGGTAAGTCATGAATTTATATGCAAACTGTCCGACAAGGGAGCGTCTTCAATTATCATATGCAGAGTTCATTTATTATTCATCATTATCAAGGTCAAATAGTTTTTCCCAACTAAAAATCTGCGTCAACGTAACCGTGGGTCATCAAGATCGAAGGTCAGATAATTCTAGTCTCACCAGACAGTCTGTGCCCATGGGCTTACTACCTGATGAGACTATTTTTGTCTGGATAGAATATTAAGCACGAGAAATTCCTATTTTATCCAAGTGGCCTTAGCACTTTGAGCCCCTCTCTTATCTAATAGAAGCATTGACCCTTTGATCAAAAAAGTTCCGATTGGTAATACAAAAATATGGCCTTTTGACGACCTTGGTTCGAAGGCACCCATATTGACCTTTGATGGTGTCTAATTCTTTGATTTGCACCAAAACCCCAAAAATTACACCTTTGATTCTTAAATAATTTAGCTTAACACTAACAAAACCTTAATATTTCTAGAGGGGAAATATGGGAGAAGAAGATCCTGGACACACTCGAGAAATTGGATGAATCAAATTACTTCAAAAATATAAAAGTTAAACGTTTTGCCGTTCGTACACTTGCAACGGAATTGGAAAAGAACACATTCTCTATATTACCGTACTTTTCGTTCACAATTGGAATCATGATCATTTTCACTGTCGTTACATGTATGATGTTCGATTGTGTCAAGTCTAAACCTTGGTTGGGAGTAGCAGGTGTTGTGTCATCAAATTTGGGATCTCTGGCTGCATTTGGACTTGTGTGTTACTGCAACATTGAATTCATTGGAATCAACATGGCTGCACCGTTCCTCATGTTGGGTGCGTGCAATTTTATTTTTGATTCTTCTAGAACTTACATCTTATTCTACTGAAACCTGCCAATTTCTGAGAGAATAGCAAAATTCAAATAGGGTAGAAACGTGAAAATTAAAATTTGAAATTACAATAGATTGCATAACTAAACTGGTATCATATTACTCAAGAATGTCGTCAGGGAATGTGTGAAAATATTAAGAATTCAAGGTAATTTAGGTTAGCACAGAGCCGGGCACAGTAAAAAGTGCGTATGATTACAATTCTAAACATGCATTAAGCTGAGGAATATGTGCTTACAGTTTTCAAATAGGACGAAGATTGAGAAAAGAGTAATGTCCTTTCCAAGAGAATATAATTGTAAACCTTAATTTTCTCCAAAGTATTATATAGTAGGTAGATTCAATTAAAAAAACACGTGATTCCGACTCAAAGTGTAATTTCTTTTTGGTTAGAACTTTATGCCTAATACGCTCGACAACCACGTGGATCTTCAGATAATGAAATAATTCAGATGCGATAAGCTAAAGAAAATGTGGAAATCCTGGCATGTTTCTTTTGGTTGAATATGACCAAGTTTGAAGGAATTGACGGTTAAAGTGGAGGTCATTTTTTCTCACAAAGTACTTTAATTCTCCAAGCTTTCGGAAGTTTAATCTTCTTCCATCTTCAGGGAACAAATTAGTTACAAAAATTGTACAGTTGCATTTTTCATTTACCGGGTAAAATGCACTCGGGTAAAGCATCCCCGATAGTTAACAATTCTGTATATAACGATTTCCTTTACACTAATATTTCAGTTTTATTTTCCAAATTGCATTAAATCCTTCAAAAATTTCAATTAAAATAATTAGTACTTAAAGAGTGATACAAATTACGTGCTTTTCAAGAACGACAACAAACTTTTGCTCTCTGTCGACATAAAATTCACTGCTTTGTCTGACCGCAAGCGGAATATTTTTTTATTCCCTGAAATTGACTCAAGACCTTAACCAAACTCGTTTAATTAGCCGGACCATTTTTTTTACAAGATTTGTCAATATTTTCACTAAAATCAAAGACGATTGAAAAAAGAAGTAGCAATTTCCTCACGTTAACTATGCAATCTAATGTGGATGTCCTTTAGACTGACTTGACATTTGAAACGGCGCAGTATGACATTGCAGTCATTAGAATTGACCATTGCAAATTTAATGCAATCAGCGAAAGGAAACTAATGTAATAAAGCACCTAAAAAAAATTGCTCAATCCAGTTGTTAAGTTCTCGAGGTTGGTTTGGCCATTGGCTTTCAACTTCAACGGCAATGCAATTCAGTGCAACTCACAGCAACTGGTTCACAAAAAACCAGTCGTTCGTTTATGAGCAATTTTTTTTGTTGACTTCTCTCCCTTTTGTTGTACTTACTTCAAAATTGAAAGATTTGTATTGACAGGACAGAAGTAGTGTAAAAGAAAGAAGAAGTGAAAATGCAACAAACAAACCAACAAACATAAACATCAAGTCCTTGAATTGGACTTGTCGAGAGCCCTTGAATTGAAATTGTTGACACACAGGGGAATAATGAAACCAGTTCAAAATTAACCCTTTGTACAAAATGATTACATTACATGATGGACCAAGAAGGTTGTCT
This sequence comes from Protaphorura tricampata, assembly GCA_034698835.1. Lineage (NCBI taxonomy): Eukaryota > Metazoa > Arthropoda > Collembola > Poduromorpha > Onychiuridae > Protaphorura > Protaphorura tricampata. The sequence goes on along the minus strand of JAQGCB010000898.1, from coordinate 368 downwards.
GGCCATGCCATGCCATGTTGAGTTCTCTTGCTTCAATTCATGTGTTCACTTTTATTACCGTACTTTACCTTTGGATTTTTGGTATAAGACTACAAATTACACAACAAAGACCAAAATGATGAGTTCAGGTTAACGTAAAAGTAAAAGTTTTGTGAGAGAAGTAAGTCTGCAGTTGTTGACAAATAAGCGGATGAGAAATTTATTTATGACGTAATTGTAAGTTTTTGTCCGGAATACCCAACGGCAAGGTGACAAGAGATTATTTTCTGTACGTACAGGGTAGTTCATAACACTGCATTCGCCCTTCACGGATTGCCTTAATGTATTTAAGCATCGGAATTTCAGAAAATAGTGAAAAGAAATGCTTA
>JAQGCB010000897.1:0-17499 GCA_034698835.1 Protaphorura tricampata | reverse complement strand
ATGCATCGTCTGCCTGTCTCAACTTGCCTGCTGCCTGTCTCAACTTGCCGCGCCTTGCCTCAAAATTTAACACTAAGTGCCCCATCCCCTAGTAGGCGTATATCTCATTCCTGACCTACAAGGATTTTAGTCGTCGCGTCGGTCGTTGTCCCTTACATTTACATTGCAGCAGGAATTTAACAAAAAGTACACAAAAATACTTTCGCTTTTGAGACAATATCATCGTACGTAAATTGGTAGTAAACTCTTCACAAAGCTAAAGCTGCCGTATTAATTTACATGAATAATAAATGGTTATGAAATACCCTGTATATATCTTACATCCGCGTGAATACCACGTTCTGGATTCATTCACGATTTTGACACTTTGACTGGACTGTACACAGATAGGGTAGTTAGGAGCAGAAGGGTGAGCTGAAATGAAGTCACCCAACCCAAACCCAATATGCCCGGAAATAATAAATAACCCTGTAAAGTTATAATTTTAGAATGCTCATTCAAGTTTCAAGTGTATTGTATTGTTTCCCCTCCCAATTCATGGTTAAAGAAATTGTCCAATGACCTTATTTATCAGCCCAGCAGTAGTAGTGTTAATACCTAGTACAAATATTGCCATAAAATTATTTTTTCTGAAATTCATGTAATTTTGTTTGAATAACGCTAACTCAATTTCAATATCATTGATTGAAACCTAATTATTACTTCGAATTTAGTTCTGTTCTGTTATCAGAGAGAAATGCAACCAAAATTGGCAGGACCCACTGACTGATACGATGCCTGTTCTAAATCTGAAATTCCATTTGATTTCTAATCAGCTCAAGCTAGAAAAAAGTACTGTAGAAATTGTAGATTACTAGGAGAAGGAACTCGCAAACTCTTAATCAATGACACATTAAATTGTGGGTAAACAGACTGTGACTGGACTGGTCTGGCTCTGGGGTTCCACGAGAAAATTAAAATTAATCAAGAGCCTCAATAATTAACAAGAAAAATTGAATTCCAGACAGACTGAAACAAAACACTACTATCACAGAGTATCAGCTTCAGCACGCAGGAAGAATCTTAATCCAAACCAAAACCTAACTTTCGTAGATATAATCTGACCTGACTAACTAATGAAATCCAAGCACTCGATACTCGATACTCAGGAAAAAATTAGTATAACAAATTATTCATAACTGATATCCATAAATGAATCAAAGTTACTCTTTATTCACCGATCTCATGGTTAACAATAAAGATAACAAACACTGGATCTTTTAAAAAATTGGTAAACTTAAACAAATGTCTTAGGCTCCAACTTTTTGAGCAGCTTCCCTGACCTTTGCACGTTCAATCTTATTAACGCGGGCAGCACTCTTTGATCCCAAAACACCACCTCCCCAGTGACGACGGACTTCATCGTATCGCTCATTGAAGTTGGTCTTGATGGCCTCCAAAAGTTTAACGAACTGACTCTTATCACCACTCTCCACCTGCGATAATATGAAATAGAAATATTTTTGAAAATTAGTAATTTCTCAAAATTGAATATCACAAAATACAAAGCTAACTAAGATTGAATTGCTATTTCTCAGATGGTAGTGCATGTTTTTTTAATCAAAAAGAGCTCATATTGTGGTAAGAAGTTGTCATCATTAAAATTCAAGTTCCGATTAATTAATTAATTAAATGTAATACTGAACAGAACGCAGTGTCACTCTGGGTATTACCAAATTCTTTATTTTATTTAATGAAAGACAATAAATACTGACCTGGTTGAGAGCAACGCAAGTACAAGTCTTTCGGTTCACCAATCTCCCAAGACGTGCCTTTCCCTTGATGATACAGTAAGGAATTCCCATCTTTCGGCAGAGAGTTGGCAAGAACAAAACTAACTGTAAATTAATAAAAAATGTAACAATTATAACATAACTCAAAAAATACAAATAGTCGAGCTATTTAATTCTATTTAATTTTAAAATAAGTACTCAGTGTTAAAAAGCTCGTTGTTTTATTCCACATGATATTTCAGGTGAAGAAATTCAATTTGTAGCATCATCGTTACATTTTATGTTTTTTTTTAGTACAAAAACTAATTTTATTCAGTAAATATTTATTACCTCAAGAGGATCGACGTCATGAGCGATGATGACGAGTTGAGCTTTCTTTTGCTCAATGGATCTTGTCACACTGTTAGCTCCTTGTTTGAGTGACAAAGCTCTTCGAGTTGGTGGGTCATCCTTGCCCTTAGCCTTTGAGTCTGCTGCAGCCTTCAGACGAGCCTTTCTTGTGGCACGAGTCTCTGGACGGTATTTGTCCAACAGACGGAACAGTTGCTTGGCTAATGAAATTATTACAAACGAAAATGCATGTTAATTAAATAAAATTTGGGCTCAAACGAATGAAAGTATCAGAGATTTTCTAAAATAATGCAAGACATCTGCATCATTTTTTTCAATTTTCATCTTACCGACACAAAAGCACTGTCATTATGCCATAACAAAAAGTTCTATCTTTCACAATGTCAACTGAAAGAATAGTAACTGATTGAGAGGCACTGCATTAGTGCAACAACTAACTCAAAAGTTGGTTGTTTTTCATGGTATTTGAAGGTATACCTGTCTGACGGTCCACTGTCTGTTTGAATTGATTGATTGGTGGAGGAATTTTCAACCTCTCTTGGAGAACCTGCTTCTGTCGTTGAACACGAATGTACCGAGGCCATTTGACGAAACGACTCAAGTCACGTGTCGGTTGAACATCTTGTCCAATTCCAAAATTCCTTGGACGCTTCTCAAAGAGTGGATTTAATTTCTTCTTCTGCTCAGTTTTTTTACTTGAAAGGGATGGAAGGGCAGCTACTTTCTTCCCCAACACCCTCTTCTTACCCTGTCACAAAAAATAAAAATTAAACATTAGTTTTTTTAAAAACGTGAAAATGAACGACAACGGATTCCCATATTTCGGTTGAATTGATCTTTCTCAGATGGTAGTGCATGTTTTTATAATCAAAAAGAGCTCATATTATGGTAAGAAGTTGTCATCATTAAAATACAATTCAACACAATTAATGTTCATTAAATAAACACTAAACAGAATAATCTAGTCTTCTAGTCTAATCTTCTAGTTTTAAAGTCTATTTAGTAGTAAGTATAGTTTTCGTTTCTAGTTACATTTCTATTTTTGATTCTGCTCATATGAAAAATGCGTGCCCGTGCGTGTCTGGCAAGTTGTAAAAAAGAAAGCACACTCGCGGATGACGCCGGCTGGCCAGGCCTTTCACCCTCACCCATTCGGTATATCGGTATAAGAAAAACGAATGAAACGAGTTAAGATTGAAACTTTGAAACATTTAAAAAATACTGTCGTCATCAAAATATAACATTGACCTGATGGCCTGACCTGACCTGACCTTCCATCCATCCAGCCGTCCGGCAACGGCCCTAACCCTATACATATTCTATGCATGCCATGCCATGCCGTAAAAACACTTATGGACGAACTACACGAATTGCCCAATTGCCTGACCATTTTCTAAACAATTGACTATTTTAACTATTAATTAATTGTTAAAACTAAAAAGTACTGATTAGGAATGACTTTGGTTACCTTTTTCTGTACCATGATGACCAATTTGATTCAATGAAAGGTTGTAGTTTTTTGGTGACCACGCCGTCTTCTTTCACCTGCTTGCGCTCTGAAGAATGGACGCCTTCTGTTCAGTCCTGGGAATTGGGAAGAGAAGGCCAGAAGCCCACGGTGGACTTTTTTCCCATGCCGTCTCCTCTCTCCCGACCACTCAATGCGCACAAGCAAATTCTTATGTCGTATCCTTATGTTCCAGTCACTCACACAAATTAACGGACTTCTTTTACCTAATTTCCATTTTACAATTAAAATTAAATGCGTTACAATTACAATTACAATTACTTTTCCCAGAACAATTAAGTAATTGAAATACTTGTAATAATTGTAATAGACCCAGGTCTACCCATCTGCCCCTTCAATTTTATTCCATTTCTTCCGTGCGGGTGCGGTGCGCGGTGCTATATCTAGCCTGTACTTCTTTTGTGGCATTGACATTTTTCAGTTGAATTTCGATTAAAAGTTAGGTTGCATACAGGTTTACAATTTTACCATTTTTTTTAAATTAAAGATTCCATGCATTTAACCTAAAGAAGAATTATTAAAAATTGAAAATTGAAAGTGGGGAATATGAAGTTAACTTGAATAATAGGTTTTCAGTTTTCTGAAATATCTTAATCACATCATTTAATTGAAATTAAGCAGGTCATCGTCAGGTTCAGGTCATCGCATCTAATTTAATCGAGAATTTTGGGAATTTCTGGGTCCGACGACCGTGAACCATAGAAAAGAATTGGGATTTGGAATTTGACTGCCGGCGACGCGCGAAGTGACGACTCTTCAGAAAATCCAAGTCACGAAAAAATAACACAGTCAACAGTTGACAGTCCAAGAAAATAAAACGAGAGAGGAAAAAAGGACGGACTGGACACGACGACGACCATCCACACAAAAATTTTATTCTCTTAATATCTTGTCTAGTTTTTCATCAGTTGATCACCTACCTTACTCCAACGACCACCTCTCCATAACGATCATAAAAATGACTTACAACGTGAGCCAGTATTTGAATTCGAAGGAAACCCAAGCACTTGGAAATGAAAAGTTGGCTAAGGAATGGTCTGAACTGGAAAATCTTTACAGTAAGAAACTATGGCATCAACTCACGGTTCGTCTCTTGGAATTCGTCAAAAATCCAGCTCTTCAGTCCAATCGTCAACTCGTTGAATTACATGAGAATTTTATTCGAGATTTTGAGATGAGGTGAGTCATGGAATAATGTATGGTGTGTGTGTTCTGTTGTACTGACTTTTTACTGCTGTCTATTCAGTTGTTATTTAAAGGATCCACTTAACTTAATGTTTTTATTCAGGATTAATCCATTGTCCCTCATGGAACTCGTGGTCCTCATCATCAAACAAATGACCAGTGAAGAAGCACTCGCATTCCTTGACAAATGTGAGCCAAAGGTTAAGGTGAACAAAGAAGCCACCGCTTTGTGTCTCCTCACAAAAGGGGAAATCAAACTTTTGCAAGAGAACAACATTGAAGCCACCAAGGTATTAATTTGTGCACCTTCTATTTCATTTTTATTAAAATTAACATGTTCTATCCAATACATCCTTTAATTTCAAATTGCCTTGTCTTTACTGTATTTTGTGTTCTGAATTGCAGGAATTGTTGGAATCTGTTGATGGAATCTTGAAGACAATGGATGGAGTGTCTAGCGTCCATGGACGTTTCTACTTACTCCTGAGTGAATTGAATCGCCAAATGAATGAGACAAGTGAGTACTACAAGAGTGCCCTCAAGTTTTTGGGTTGTACTGACCCATCAACGTTGCCTTTGGATGAGCAACGAAAGCATGCTGAGCTTCTTGCAGTGGCTGCCCTTGTCGGTGAAGGAATTTACAATTTTGGAGAACTTGTAAGTCATTTGAGTACATAATATCTACAATGAAATAGGATAAGATGAGAATCCGAATCCGACCCAAACTAATTTCATTTCATTTGGTCAATTTTATTCCAGTTGGCTCATCCCGTTTTGAATTCCTTGAAACGAACACCAAAGGAATGGCTCATTTCACTCATGAATGCCTTTAACTCTGGCAACATTCAGGAATTTGAAAGATTAAAGCCTCAGTGGAGTTCCAATGCGGACTTGCTGAAGCATGAGAAACTTCTCAGGATCAAAATTAAGCTCCTCAGCATTATGGAGGTACGTCCTTAATATCATAATTCAATTAATGAAGTAAATTAACCATTAGTTCATTTATTTTTACGAAAATCTTTCTGTGGTTATTTTTAGATGACATTCAAACGACCGGCTAATGCACGCCTGTTGGACTTTTCCGAGATTGCTGCCACATCTTGCATCAATGAAGATGATGTTGAACTCTATGTCATGAAGGCAATCTCGAAAGGATTAATTAAAGGTCACATTGACGAAGTGGCCAAAAAGGTTCACATGACTTGGGTCCAACCTCGTGTCCTTGATCGTACTCAGGTCAGTTGGTTGCACAGCTAATTTATTAACGCTTTTGTCGTATTTGCCATTTGACCTTTGTATACTCTAGAAAACAGATCCATAAAACAAAAGGCTCTCTGATCTGATCATACATTGTAATTTTGCCCTACAGATTGGTGGAATGATTTCCCGTTTGGATATTTGGAAGAAAGAAATTCAAAGTGTGGAATCTATGGTCGAGAGGGACGCGGCTGACATTCTTCTATAATTAAATTAACCTGTCCGGTGTTTGATTTCATTAGATTACATAATATGCAAACAAAAAATATTTATATCATAATATCAAAATACATCCATTTCAGTGTACCAGAAACCAGACCGCTCTGAATTTTTGCAAGCTAATAAATAAATGAGAAATGGCTAAACAATATTGTAATTGGATGTTGGGCTACAATTACTATTCAATGGATTTCCACTACAAGTCAGTTAATTCGTTAATCACTTATCACAACTTCGTAAAATTAGTGCTCTGCCATTCATTTCTATTTGTTTTCCTGTAAAATATTTTTAAAATAAGTTCAGGTTAATTTAGTCAAGATTTTTTAAATATTATTTAATGATGAGCTAAGTTTTGCTAGTGCACAAAACACAATTATTTAGCGCAAAACATTTCATTTCTTAGGTATAAGGGTAAATCGTAAATGGTTTGACTTGAAGTTTGATTCTCCCTTAGCGAATATGACACAAAAGGACAAGGTAGCTACTTGCTATTTAATATATTCTAAATGCGATGATCCCAAATGTCCGTCGTCCTTTTTGTCCAAATCTTCTACAATTTCATCTTCATCCAATTTTTTAGTACCATGAAGTTCTTCCCATGCCTCATCTGGTTTAATACCGCGATAGTTGTAGTCACGTACAGGATTATTTTCACAAATCTATGCAACACATAAAGCTTCAATTCAAATTCTGTTGATGATCTCTCCAAACTTTACAAGAAAAGAACTTACGGCCGCATATGCATCACAAAGACGACCAACTTGTTCTATCGTGAGTTCAAAGGGTCTTGCGGTTCGATCAACGCCGGATTCAGTCATCAAAATATCAACCAATTCAGTCCGAACGGTTTCAGGGAAAAGAGTGCTGTAATTAAAAGCACTTGCATTGGTAAATTCTCTGAAGTTTTGAAAGCCAACCATCTGATTTTGATTGATCTGATTTACCTGAGTCCTTTCCAACAATGCTTTTGCCTCATAGAAAAAAGTTGTCTCGTTACTTTCTCAACTAGACCAAAGGGTTGATTTATTAGAGGTATTTTCCTCGGAATAAATTTGACTACGCCGACATCAACATCAGGTTTTGGAACAAAGGCGGAACCTAGAATTAGTTTTCAAAAACGGTTTAGTTTTTATGGGTGTCTAATTTTCATAAGTACATTGTGATTTTTCAAACAAAATACAAACTTACCCTTGATAGTGAATTTATGGTAAGTTTGACAAAGATATTGTGCCATGATTGAAAGTCTACATCTCTGATCATGTGAATCTTCCGCAGCCAATCTTTCTGCAACTTCTTTTTGAAACGTGAGTGTCAAAGGAACTCTTCCGTACCGCCAAGCATTTGTCCTCTCAGAAATATCTTTGAGCCAACGAATAATCAATGGAGTGGCTACATTGAACGGAAGATTTCCAATGATTTGTAAATAAGGTGTAGATGCATCCCAATCACGTAGTTCTTCTTCAGGAAATAATTTACTCATATTGAATGACAATACATCACCATAATATGTTTCAACTCTTCCTGGTGCAGCTTGACTCAACATATTCAATATACTTTTGAATCTTAAATCTTTTTCAATCAATATAACTTTCTTTGCACCTCTTGCAAGTATGGCTCTTGTAATACCACCCGGTCCAGGACCAACTTCACAAACATGATTTGCATCCACACGACCAGCCGCTTTCACTATTTTATGTGTTAATTTTTCATCCATTAAAAAATTCTGTGACAATTGTTTGATGGCATTGAGTCTGTAGAGTTTAACAATGTCACGAATCGTCGGCATGGGTGGAAGTTGATGATGGGCAAGAGAAATGGATGGGAGTTTGGACTTGACAGCTTTGACTACTTGGGCTGCCATTATTTATTAGTGCGGTGAAACGATAAGGCTATAAGATTTTGGATACTAAATAAATAGGTATTAAAAAACTGGAAACAAGGAAATAGCTGTAATCTTGTTTGTTGTGGGTTGCTGATGTGTTGTGTTGTGTGTAAAAGTTCTAATTCTTATTCTTTTCGGTCATAAAATCTTCTTCCAAGAATTTTTCTGAACCGACGGCCCAAATTGAGTAACCAAAGATCGAAATTACTGAAAGTCCGAGGACACCCGCTGTCAACAAGTTATTCCTTCGGGTTCTTTGAAGGCGGAGGAGCCGATCTGTAATCAAAACAGAATTCAATGATAATTAATATAAAATACACCTTTGGGAAAAGAAGGAATTTTTTTGAAGGTCTACCCCCAGGGCAGGGGCCTGCGACGCCTTGAGTAGTGATTATTAAATGATTTGCCAATTTGCAATTTGTGACCTTTGACCAAGCTATCTGACCCGAAAATTCGAGTTACCCCTCAGAGGTAATATTAAAATAGGTGCAAATGGTCAACTGTCCCGCGTCCCGCCGAAATATATCACGAGGACCGACCGGGACTACGTCCGTTTTAATACACACATAATTTTTGCCTAGAGAAAAATTGTTAAGAAACTGATTAAAATTCTTCTTACCAGTGTGAACTTGTTGTGCCAATCGCATGTAATTGAGGTGAGTCTCTGTCAAAACTCCTTTGTCCTTCACTAAATCCACTTTTTCCATTAATTCCGAAGACTTTGGTTTAGAAGATTCCATTTTTCTTAGAACATTGGAATTTGAAATTTTTGGATCAAAATTTAAATTTGGATACACGCAAGAGTTGAAAGTTGAAACGCAGTCTGAGAATTCTATGCGGATTTTCTTTATGACTGACATGTACAGTGTGGTTCCTGGTTCACTCAAGTGGTTGACTGCATCACCTTTTTTGCGATGTTCTCTATTTATTTCAATTGATCACTGGAAAAAGTGAGATATGCATTTTGTGATGGAGTTTTGTGCCCTCCTTACTGACCCTCATAAATTTCAAGATCGGTTCTACCTTCTTAGTTTGTCTTAATATTTCTGCGCGCACGAATTCCGTGAACTGTTTGTTGTGATACCCAAAAAAATGTATTTCGGCATAAAATTCTTTGCAAAACGCACCGCACATACCCCTGCCCTGATTTAGCCTCAAATTTTGGCTGTAAGATGTGTGATAATGCGAGAAGTCTGAAAAAGGAACACAAACCAACTTTGATGACAACACCTTCTATTTTGTATTTGTGATATTTTAGACAGCAACTGACTGAACCTACAGTTTAAGTGGAAGTCACTTGAATATGGAGGAAATAAATGAAGATCTGATTCAAAGTTATATGGACGAACAAAATGTGGTCATGGATTGTGAACCTTCCACATCTACGGGAAGTTCAACAGTAACAGTTTCACCTGAAAATCCTGTCGTTGACCCAAATCAACCTTTGACGACTAAAGGAACGCTTCCATCAAAGAACAGTGTTTTGGTGAATCCACGACAGGTATAATTGGCTAAGCTTTTTTATTTACATGGACGGGGACTGACGAACATTTTCAGTCTGGGAGAATGCGTTTTGCCATGAAAGGCAGCACGGCCACGCACGGCGGCGTCATCCGCCATTTTAAACATGGGTTTTTCAGGCAGTATTAATTTAATTCCAGAGAGGAAATCCCGTCCTAAAACATATCCGGAAAGTAACTTGGGAGTACGCTGAAATAATTCCAGACTATGTGATGGGAGCCACAACGTGTGCCTTATTCCTGAGTATCAGATATCATAATTTGCATCCTGATTACATTCATGACCGTCTCAAAGAACTTAAACGTTCTTACCAGTTGAGAGTCCTTCTTGTTCAGGTAAGTTGGACTGGCATTTGGCAAGTAAAAATAAAAGTATTGGATTGGAAGTCTGGGATTAAAATATTGGAAAATGTACAGATCGACGTGAGTGATCCATTCCCGCTATTGAAAACGCTGACACATATCAGCATGTTGGCCGACCTCATTGTAATTCCAGCGTACAGTGCAGAAGAGGCTGGACGAATATTGGAAAATTATAAAATCTATGAAAATAAACCACCGGATTTTATACAAGAAAAACAAGATCCAAGCGTTATTCAACAAGTATGTTTTCAATTTTCTGTCAAATACATTGCTCTTGGGATACGTGGGTAATTTCTAGTGAATTCTCATTATCAGGTAATGGACGCACTCACATCAATCAGATCCGTGAATAAAACAGACGCAATGACCCTTCTAAATGTGTTTGGTACTTTGGCGGACATTGTTGAAGCAAGTCCTGAGAAAATCGCCCTGTGCCCTGGCTTTGGCCCTCACAAAGCACAACGTATTCATACAGCTCTTCATGAAAAATTTAAAACTGATAGAAATAACCCCAACCCAGTCATAGTCCCACACCCAGAGTAGCTATAAATCTAAATCTATTCTGTGCATCTAGTATGTTCGTTCAAATCGTCCTAGGAAGTTTTGTTAAGTAAAAGGATTAACAAATATGAAAATATGTCGAGAATTTTTTACGATTTTTGTTTGAATTGTTTGTCTAATGTCAAACTAGTAAGTTTCGAAGTAAGCCAATAAACTGTAAATTTCCACAATTTGAATTATCAATTGACGTGACATTTTTATTTATGTTAACAATATTAAAGCATGTTTCAATTATTCAGTGGAAATTATAACAGTAGACTTTGAGTTGACAGAAACGTTAAAGTAATCAAAAAGAACGTCTAGAATTAGAATTACACACACTAGAAGACAATAATTTGATTAACCTAACTGATTATTACACTTTTTTTTAAATATCATATACAATATAAAACTAATCGTGAAAGCTTGCAGATAAACTAACTAAACTAGCTTAACCGTAACTGTGTAACTATGAAAACTCAACTCAATTAAATTTACTTGGTTCGGTGTAGGTCGTCCTCCGCTACTCGTACTAATTGAGAATCAGACTCAGTTCCAGTAGAGAAGCAGGAGTAGTCTTCATCAATTATCAAACGGTCGTTGTCGGAATCGGAACTCTCGGAACTATCACCAGAAACCAAAGGCTCATCTGAATCTGGATACTCAATGTCAAATATATATTCCAGGATAGATTCGGCAGCGACTCTACTATTATTGACTTCTGTGGGATAACTGAAGTTTAATATAATGAAACTTGCAAGGTCCGGCTCTAGTAAGTTCTCCATATCCTTCTCCATTGCAGACGCTCCTGTCGAACTACTTGATAGTATTTTTTTCGCCTCGGCACGAGTTTGATGAATCTCAATAATTCTCTTCCTTATATAATCCACACATTTGACCTTCTCTTCCTCATTCATCATCGGTTCATCGGAAACCCAATGTATTAAGAGACATCGTAAATCATGCTGCAGAGCAACACATTCTGCATAGTGTTTGTAGAACAATATAGTCCCTAGAATTGAAAAATAATTACCGTGTTAGATAATGCCTGCTTTCCATGCCTAATATCTTGTTGGTGTTGGTATGTAAATATTAATGACAAGCAGAACTCACCTGTATAAGATGAAGTCGGACAAAGAATATATGCAACCTTAAGACATCTGTCCGCCGCCTCTATCATACTAAGTACCTTGCTATTTACCAGCAATGGATCGTTCCACATTCCAGCCCCACTCAACGTGGTCGAGTGGACAAACAAACCAATCATTTTCAATATCTGAAAACTGAGATTAACGATTAAGTAATGATTTTGATGGAGTAGAGGAGAATAGCTGTCATAGAAAGCTCGCAAGGAGTCAATGTTATCATTCAGCATCTCAGCAGTCACATTTTGAGGAAGACGACAAATATCCCGGAACTCATTTTCAAGTGGTACAAGTCTTCGGATTACGTGTAGTGATGAAAACTTTGTCGAACAATGTGTGCATTGTGTGTCCGTTCGTCCCATGGGGTTTGGACTAGGTATGATGTACCCTCCTGGACAAGGTCTATGTGTACATCGACATATTATGGTTGAGAGATGTGTTCCATTCTCCGTTGGGTCCTCACATCGAGTACATTTGCATGTAAAACACCATCCATTTCTAAGTAGACTTTGTCTTTGGAAAGTGGGTAACAGTGGGTCAGGTAAGTAAGAGCATGTGATTCGTTCGCCTTCTTTGATTTCTCTGATGACTGAAAGTTTGAGTCCGACGGTAGCTCCCCGACTTTTGTCATTGCCTGGGCATCGAATGACCCAATTCGTGTTTGGAATACAACTATGAGTAATCCGGCTTCCTTGATAGAACAAAAACGAAGAGAATCTAAGAAAAATTGAAACAAAAGAAAACAAGTGTAATTATACCTTGGTGAAGCTTTAAGGCTGTAATTCTACAGCCTTAATTTTTAGGTAGTTCAACTAAGCTACTTCTACACGATTGGCAAGAAATAAACGTAAAATATTCTTCGCTTTTGATATCTTTCGTTAGTTTGTCTAGTAAAATCTAGTAATTACGAAATTACCTTATCAAAATATCATTGGAGCAGCCATTATCAACATCTTCAATGGAGTGGACTTGAGATCTATTCAGTTCAGCCAATTCATTGCATTTGTTCACCAACAAACTGAGAACAACATCTGGTGCAACTTCCGTCAACTTTTGGAGTTTATTGTCAGAGTCACAGTCGGTCATTTGTGACATCAATTGCTTTACACTGTCCCAAATTCCTATAAGCCTACATGTGTCACTCATGATGAACACCCGAAGAATTAGAACCAAATAGGTGCGATAGTTGAAATCAACAGCACCAGGCAAAACTTCCGCCTCTGCTAGAATAGGACACTCCAATTTTTTGTGATGATGAACCTGTTAGGTTGAAAAAATTAATATACCATCAATCAGACCGGAAGAGCTCATATTCAGTATTCAGTACAATAATGAAATGATTAATAAATGAAAATTGTCTGTCTGTTTTAACTCTTTTAACTACCTTCTCACACTTCTTACTACAAACTGGCCACCTGCAGATTCTACATCGGTAACCGGACGTAACTTCCTGGAAGCATCCCAGGCATGTTGGTTTGCTGTTATCTTTGGCCATCATTCTGTTTATCTTACTCGTACCGGACATCAGAGTACTTTCCTGAAGTAAATCGTGACCCACTTCAAAAGTTCGAGTTGCCACTATAGGTGTTCCACTATTTTCGTCGAATTCAGTCCGATCAGGAAAGGACATATCTGATTGTTTCGCCTGGACACTAATTTCGCCAATGTTAGAACAGCACTTGGGACAGTTCAAACACCGAATCTCTGCTCCCTCTGCTCGTTCGTCGTTTTCACAAACATCACACATTGTAAACGTCTGATTGAAACCAGAATCTGTCAAATTTTCAAGCTGGCCACTGGTAGACATTTCAAGATTGAAATCAGACATATCCACAGATACCTGCACGACCTACAGAAATGTTTATAATAGTTTAGTTAGTTATCCGACGTCATTCTCATTCATGAACAATGAATAATCAACGTTATACTTAGTATACAGTCACAGTATAAATCCCGATTCTTGAAATAGACGTAAATGAGATAATTTTTAACCACATAACCAAATAATAATGGTATAGCTACTTAAAGTTTCTCACAACCTTCCACAAGACTGGTCAATCGATGTAAGACTAACGAGACTTGTCTACTCGGGTAATTAAACGACCATTATAACAATCCCAAACCGAATTTACCATACCCTACCATCCGATCCATACCTCGATATCCCTCAACTGACATTTGCACATTGGCATGGTCGTGAATGTTGTCAAATTGACTCAAAAGCTGACCTCGACCATCGACCGGTATAATTAGTTGGGAGTTGGACCAGTTTCCACAATCCACATCCAGCATTCCAGCTTTGATATTTTATTATTCATCTTACCTTACTTAAACATATACCAATTCCATTCCGGCATTTTCTTACTATTACGGTGATTCGTGAATCGTGACCTTTGACCTTTCATACATGCAGTACCTGCCTAACAGCCTAACTGGGTTGGATTCCATACTAGTATATTTACGAGGTAGCTGAAAAATAATGAATGCACAATGGGTGAAGAAAGGCATGAGAAAAAAAAAACCTACCTTTGACCTTTGAACTTTTGAAGATGGTTGACCTTAAGTCGAGTTCGACGCTGACGCTGAGTTGACACTTTGACAGTCAACAGAAAATGAATGAACAAAGTTCACAAATAATGAATAACGGATATTTGAGTGTTTTCCACTTTTCCAAGTTTTCAAGAACAACTGAAAAACGAGTCAACTAATTAATTTTGAATGAATGTCTTCTCTTCTGTCTGTCCACTTTGAGGTGTGTCGTCGTCTGCGTGTCTGCGTCCGTCGGTGGCTGTGGCGAGACTGAGCTGCAGCTGCAGACGCTCAGTCTGGACAAACAAACAGACGAGGCTGAGGTGACGCGGGAAAATTCAAAATGAGATCGAAAGTGACAGCCAGGGCAGAGTGAAAGTGAAAGCGAGAGCAGAGTGAAACTGAAAGTGAGATCAGAGTGAAACTGAAAGTGAAAGTAGAGTGAAAGTGAAAGTAAAAGTAAATCGCAAAAGTTTTACGCTGACAGAATACATGACTACCTATGATTATGATTCCACAAAGAATTTAACAGATGAACAAAGGAGGATGATGCAAATGATGCTGAGAGGCTCACCATTTTCTTCAGTAGTGTCAGCCCCTTATCATATGCCCGTATTATATGTATATGCACTACGTATAAATAATCCTATTGAGTGCACGTGCACTCAGCAATAACGTATGAAGAATGTGTGCTTGAAATAAATAAATATGAACATGAACTTTTGTAAAATTACTTTATTAAAAAACTTTATTACTTCTAATTGAATTGAACAGATTTATTTGATACGACCAGAGGTCTATCCATAGAAATTTATTTAAAACCTTAACTGATTTCATTTCAAGACGAAACAAATAAAGTAGTTCTAGTTCTAATTTTTCTAAATTGTAATACAGGAATCCAAAATGCACAACTGAACGAATCTCAAATCTCAAGTACTGCAATAACACCTACATAGCTTAAAGTTTAATTAACTCCACAACATAGCGCCAATCATATGCCAAACCCTTATTATATTATGAAGGTAGACAATTTTAAAGTTTGGGAAGTCAAACATAAATGAAAATTAACAGTTTTATAAAAAGTCCAGGAGTAATTGCTACCAAAATTGAATTGTGATTGTTAGCAATTTTAGAAACTAATATAAGTTGATACGTCTATTCATAAGAATATTTCTTATGATACACAAAAACGCAATGACAATGACAGACACAGTATATTATTTCGGGCAGGATGTGACTCTGTCACTCCTCAGTTTATTTCTTTGATGGTTTTGGAAAAAGTGATTTGAGGACCTGTTGTGTTTCCTCCATTTGATTCTTTAGAGTCAATCTGATAATGTGCTCTTCTGTTTCATTTGGTTCAAATTCCAAGATTTTGTAACATTCTTCTTGGACGGCAACCATTTCATTCAATTTCTTTTTTCTGTAACGTCGAATGGCGTCTGTCAACCTAGAACCTCCCGGCTTCCCATTAATTGCCCCAATCACAAGAATGCCCATACATAACTGAAGGACATAGAGAATTCGACCTACAAATATTATATTCCAAATTAGTTTTCGAACTAAAACGTTCAAGCAAAGAAGGATTAGGCGTTAGGGCTTCGTAGCTTGGTGATTTTGGTTTGGTGATACGGGTTGGGCCCTACTCCCTACCATTTATTTCTAAAATATTGATTTGGAGTAAAAATACAGCAGATTAGATTAGTGGTGGTAACTGGTAAAGTACTTTTCGGGGAATAAGCAAGCACATCAAAAATCCTCTTACCTCTGACACGGCTATGCCCAGGGTTGAAAATATCTACCATTTCCAGACAGGACTTGCAATGCTCCATAACTCGTTCAGCCAATGCTTGTTTCACATTTCCAGCTGACCTCTCCGCCACAACGTTCATGAAACGCAAACAAATTGAATAAGAGGTTTTAACGATCAAGTAGTGATTTGGATGCAAGACTTTGCCTTTCAAGCTCTTGAGTTGTCTCTCTAATTCACAAATAACGTCCTCTTCATCCTCTGTTGGATCGTCAGGATCAGCATTGATGAAATAGGCTTGGTCCAATTTTCTTGCCACGACCGATGTCCTGTAAAATTATAATCACATGAGCAAATGAGTTATTCAATGTAACGTATCTAAGAGGGACGCCACAACAGCACCCATAGCACAGTACTTCTTCAAATTTTGACGAACCCAAGAGTAATTCAGTAAAAAATGGTTTATATTTCAGTATTTACTTACATGGTAATAATCTTATCCGTAGATACGCTATCGTCACACTTGTCACATTTGAATTCAGAGTCCGGATTCAAGGGATCCACTGGGAGGTAATAACCAGCTTTGCAAGTAAAACCAAAATTCAAGCATTTCAAACCTGATGAATAAGTTCCCAATTCCGTAGGATCACTACATCGCCTACACACACAATTTTGAAAGAATTGGTCATTCAAGACTTTTCGTCTGACTTGAGTCCCTGTCATGTAGTGTGTGAACTCTCCACTCAACATTTCTCCTTTTTTAATGTCAACTGAAGCCCCCGTTGTAATGCTGTACTTGTGTGGATCTTTTGACGAAGCAATGGCCCAACGCATATTTGAGGCACAGAATGGAGCAAACACGGCCGTGTTTTCGAAAAAAATGCTCATGTAACGACTGAAACAAAGAAAAGATATAAAATATTTAGCATTTAAAATAATAATATTAGCATTATAAAAGTGTCATTTATTGTTTAGCTCGAAATTCTTTGCATAATTACTTGGAAGGCTGGCCAGGAGAAATTTCACACATAGCTGCACAATTAGATTTCACGATGTCAAATGCAAGGTCAAACGTCTCATCACTAAATTCTGTGATTCCACAGATATCCCGGATAAACTTTTTTGGTACTGTAGTAGCATAGCGAGCTTGATTCCCTCGTCTCCTGCAGGCCTCGTCGAACTTGATACTCATTAGTTTATTAAATTTGGCTTCATCCTTCTCCTTCAAAAGTAATATCCTCAAAACAGTAATGCTGTCATACAATGCTACGGACTGAATCAATGTGTTGTTTGCAGGAGTAAGATCGATTTTTTGGAAGAGTTTGCACTCGTTGTCTGAATGCATGGGAATCTAGACGGGAGAAATTAATGTTCTGCTTACACTAGGGAGCGGAATTGACCGCCAAAGTTAAAATCATTTTCTACACCGCATTTCTAGAGATAGACATTTGAAATTTT
>JAQGCB010000896.1:0-17505 GCA_034698835.1 Protaphorura tricampata | reverse complement strand
TAATCGGAATCGGAATCGGAAAGTTGTAATCGGAAATAATAAATAATCGGAATTATAATCGGTAAAATAATCGGAAAAAAAAATTCCGATTACCATCCCTGATTGACGGAAAAGTTAATCTGGATTGAGTTGATTGCTACAAAAAGTCGATTTGAGGAGAATCTTGTCCTATCCTTTTCTGTGAGGCTCATGAATCTTGACATATTCTTGTCCCTTCAATCTAAAATGACAAAATAAAATTGTCATCAACATTTTTGCAAAACTGAGCCCAGACTGATTCTAGGCTAACCCTGCTAACCCCTGAATTTTATGGGCTTTAGCAGATAAGTTGGCCACATGTCAATCTCACTTGATGCTGCAATTGCAGTCGCAGTCGTCTCACTCGATCGTCTCATGTCCAGCCAGATATAAATAACGTCGACTTCAAAGATTTTGTAAAGGGCTGCGGCTGGGTCGGGAGAATCTCCAATAATTCAAATATTATTTGACCTGAAGGAGCATCTGAATAAATATTGACTTTTACATAGAAAGGAGTTGTTGAATTAATTTTTGTCTATTAACCTGTTCAATTAGAATTAAATTATGAGTCAATTTAGACGTGAAGAGGAAACGACAGCCAAACGTAAATTATCAACTTCATATTCATATTCACTACATTATTTTACGTAACGCAAACGCAATTGGTGAAAGTTAACAATTGCAAATTGCAATTGCAACAACGTTAGACTAACATGAATTATTCCGCCGACTTTATTTATGACCTAAATATAATGCCCTCATTTACCTAAACCAAATAAACGACAAAGAGACCTGAGTAATAAAACAAAAAGTTTTTTTTAATTAAACCCCCGGGGGTGCTTTAGCTTAATTAGTCATTTACTTACAGCTACGGTAATTGAACCCTAAGTTAGAGAAGGCAAGCGGATAAATAGGCCAGCCGGGTGGCTCATTAGGACAACCCACTCTACCTCAGAATCAGAATCTCAATCTATTCTGAACCGCTAAAATTCAAGAGCGAGTCGTAATTTAATTTCGCCGTCCGGATTTCAATTTCCAAGAATTTTTTGTTTTGATATTTAATTTTGAACATTTTGAAGAATTACGACAATTAGGTCAATAATTGAGTGTTTAGTATTTGTGTGATCCAAAAACATGGCAGACCCACTTTCTCTACTCCGACAGTACAATGTGAGTGGGAAGGAAATTGTGGAGAAGGAAGGAAGCATTATTTTTGGAGAGTTCTCTTGGCCAAAAAATGTCAAGACCAATTACACAGTTTACGGGTAAAATTAAGATAATAATTACACAATTACAATTACATTTTAGGATTATATTACAATTTTTGTCTTAATTTAGGTCTGGGAAAGATGGTCAACCGAAAGATTACTATACTTTAGAATGTTTACTTTTCTTACTCAAAAATGTTGAGTTGAGCCATCCCGTCTACGTTCGTCATGCAGCGGTAAGTTCAAGGTTCTTGTTTTTAGGATTGGTTTGAGAATTAAGCACTAATTTGGGATTTTTGGATTGAACAGGGTGTTGTCCCTGTTGTGACAAGACCTGATCGTAAAGACGTCCTCGCATACCTTAGAGGAGAGTCGGCCACGAGTAATAGCATTGACAAGTCTGCACCTTTGGAGATCCCGAGTCAAGTGAAGAGAACAGCTGATGAACCGGCTGAGTCAGTGGCCAAGAAACCACGCTATGAAGACACTCAACTCCAAAGGGTCAAGGATCAATTGGCTGCTCGTCTCGATGCTCCCAGAGAAGCCTCCGTCGCCATCAACAGTATCACAAAGTAAGAGTAAACAAGTTCAAGCCTTAAAAGTCGAACTGTGATTTTTATACTTATATTTTTCATCTGTACAGATCTCTATCGGATGCGATGTCTGTTGAGAAGATTGCCGAGATTAAGGCAAAAAGATTGTCAAAGAAGAGGACGACGATCAAGGGTCATGATGACAAACAAGAAATGGGGTCAGAGCTCAGGACTATTTTGGACTATGATTTGGATGTGACCAAAGACATTGTTTCTCGAGAGAGACAGTGGAGAACGAGGACAACCATACTTCAAAGCAATGGCAAAGTATTCAGCAAAAATATAATGGCAATTTTGAACATGGTCAAGGCTAGAGAAGAAGGGAAGGTTGCAAGGTAACTCGATATTATTTATAACCTTAATTTTCTGGACTTATTTTCAGCATCTTTAATTATTTTTAACTTTAGACCCAGTTTACCTCCAACTCTGAGCACACCGAAAGCTATGGTCCCAGTCAAACAAATTCCTCAGACTGCTGTGTACAATCGGTACGATCAGGAGCGATTCAAGAGCAAAGAAGGTATGGCTTTTACATTAGCTATAATATGAGGTAGTATGTTGATAAAAATAGTTTTTGTTGGTGACTAATGCTAATTTTATTTAATTGGTTAGAAACTGAGGGGTTCAAAATCGACACATTGGGTACTTATCATGGAATGACTCTCAAGTCTGTGACTGAAGGTTCTCAGCAAGTCAAGAAACCTGTGACTCCCATCATTCAATCTTCACTGAACACTTCCATAACTTCGGTAGGTCAACAAATCTTCAAAAAGCCTGAAAGTTCGTTACAGCTGAGCTAATAATAATTAAATTTATTTCGTTTGTTTTTCCAGACCCCTGGGAAAAGTCCTTTGAGTACAACTCCAAAGGGTGGTCGAGTGTCAAGAACTCCGATTGTGATCATCCCTGCAGCCAATACATCCCTCATTACGATGTTCAATGCAAAGGATATTTTACAAGACTTAAAGTACATCAACACGGAGGAAAAGAAAAAATTAGGGTTGAAGAGAGACAATGAGATTTTGATTCATCGTCAAAGGAATGGGATTTCTGCCCCATACCGTGTCATTGACAACCCACAGAAATTGTCTCCCATGGACTGGGAGAGAGTAGTCGCTGTATTTGTGATGGGACCTGCTTGGCAATTCAAAGGATGGCCTTGGGACGGGAACCCTGTCGACATTTTTTCAAAAAGTTAGTCAATCTAACTAAAATCAGTGAAACTATTGTTTGAAATGATGTAAATTAAAATATTTTATCATAGTTTGTGCATTTCATCTGAAATATGATGAGATGAGACTGGATGCGAATGTTGCTAAATGGGCAGTTCATGTCATTCAATTATCTCGGACCAAGAGGCATTTGGACAGAGCAGCCCTCATGACTTTTTGGGAGAAACTAGACGTGTAAGTACACATTTGACTTAAAATTCAAGTCCTTAAGTACATGAATAGCTACTTTGAAACTCTTACCTTGTATTTATATTTTCAGATATATTGCAAAATGTAAACCTTTCCTTCGGACCTAAGAAGTGTCAACTCAAATACGTCAAATCGGTCCGTTTTTATTCTATTTTTGAGTTTTTTTTTGAATGAGTAGAGTTGTAACTTGTAATATAAATTAGATTAAGCAGATTTTGACTTATTATTGAGTTGTAGTGTAAACAAATCATTATTTCCCCTGCGAGCTCTAGATTTGGCTGAGTCTCACATAATTTCTACATATAATCTACCTTAAAACGTATGATCATTATAGAGACAAGAAAAAAATGAATAAAAATAAGTTTTTCATTAGCCTACTTGAGTTGTCACTTCCTTTTCCTTTATAATTTAAGTTACAAAGAATCTCTTTTGTGTGTGAACTAAGGGAAGACACTTCGTTAGCTTGGGGTGACCTGAGACGTGCTCGTGCTGGTCCTTCTGTTCTGGTGCTATGCATGCGGCAAATAATTCCACGTGCATACTTGACAATTTATCACAATTTTAATAGGATTTTTCCTAGGATGTACGTCATCATCTAATTAGCGGTTGGACATAGGGTGCCGGTGCATGCCATGTCAGTTTGGGTGGGGAGGAAATTAGAACCAATTGAAACTCCATTCCTGATTGCGATCTGAAGCCGGAAAATGTTGAGGGATTTTAGTCGACAATTTTAGATTACAACAAAGGAGGGCAAGTCCAAGGACTAACAATTATACACACATGAATTTGATTGAAATCATAAAATTAATGAGAGAAATCAGTGATCCCAATTAATTTAATGATCCGATGGAGGTGAGCGCGTGTCAGTGTCAAGTCATGTCTCATGCCGCATCCTCGCATTCGCATCCGCAAGGAGCAGAGCAGCGAGATTTAACATTACTTTCCCACAGCCAGAATTAGAATCGATATCAGTCCACACTCATTACACAACAGAGAGCATTTAATGAAGAATTTAAACACCAGCCAGTTACTCATACTACTAACGTGATGATGACCCTTAATATTCCTTGACCTTTTTCATTGGATGTAAATCAATAAAGGACTTTTCAACCTCTGTACGGAGTGGATCAAAACAAACCCTCATTTGTTTTTGAGTCGGTACGGTAGGCATTTCGTGTAAAATTATTCAAAGCTAAAAGAGCCAAAGCTTCAAGGCAGGATTCTAGCCTGAGTGCTAGAACTTCTGTAACAAATCTGAACCAAACCATTCTGAAAAAGCCTTCGTTATCCTTATGCTCACGAAAGTCAGTGGGTTTATAATATGGCACACCCTGTACTTGACTCGTGTTGTCGGGATTAATTGATTCAAGCATAAAAGTTTGATTGAACAAAATAGGACTACATACACATAGATCCATTTCATGTTGGCAATTTTTAATTGGGAAGGATGTGAAGAGAATTTTGCAAAGTGGAGATGATGTTTTGATTTGGAAATGAGCTTAGGACTTAGGTGGTTGTGGTTTTGATTGATGACTGACCATGGGGTCGTTTGACCATAACTATACTAACTACACACTCCAGTGACTCCAGTCCAGTCAGTCCTTCTTCATCCCTTTTTGCAATTTGTAATTTGCATGGACTTGGACTTCACGGTTCAATGCTTTCTCCTACCGCAGCATACCATAAACCATAACCACCCAGTGCAGTAGCCAGCAACCAAGCACCCAATCCATTCCATTCGCATTCATCTCATATCCGTGCAAAACTAATTTTCGCAAAATGTACAAATGTACCTTGTTTCCTCTCTTGAGTTTGAGTGTAAATCACAGAAGCATTTGAGCATTACGAAACATTATTTATGTACAAGCAGAAGCAGAAGTTGTGCTCTGGAGATTTTGTTTTTACAATGAGATAAAAAAGTTGAGGACGTTTAGTATTTAGTAATCGTGGATCTATTGCGTGCTAAGTCCTCATTAATCTCCTTCCAACATCTCGGAGTCTGAGTCTGATCTCGTCAAGTCAAGTCAAGATCAGAGTTCGTGAATGCTGTTTCCTATTCCTTTCCTGTTGTGACTTGTGAGACTCTTCATTCTTCACATGACAACTCATTGATCTTGTTCTCTCTCTCACATAAACCCTTCCATCCATAACCCAATCGCATGGCAAACGCCAAGAACCAAAACCAACTTTTCTTTGTACATTCGATCGATAGTCTTCCAAAACCAAAACTTCTTTGGCGGCGGTTCCTGAGACTTTCTGCTCCTTCACCCAAGGAAGTACCATTTTTTTTCCTAAAAAATAACCGGAAGTTGGAATACGGGACCAGTTTTTTTTACAAAAACATAGATCTCATTTTTTGAAGGTGTGATTTCAATTGTCTGCAGTACAAATGATAAGATGAAGGGAAAGTGTTATTTGATCAAGTGTGTGATTGTGATAGGAGTTTTATTTGTGAGTTTGATTCATGAGTGTGAGCCCATGGCAGTGCCTAATAATCATCTCCAGTCTCAAACAGGTAAATTTTTTGCAACATTCTTTCGGACAGCAATGCCCCGTAACATACACACATTGCAAATTCTGGGTGATTAGCTGGTGATGCATGTACATAGTATGTATTATAGCCAACTTCAACTTCCTCTGCACTCAATGACCTCAATTTTCAAGCCACAGTAACACTTACCATTTCTGCATGTTTATAATTTGTTTCCAAATAAATTGATACAAAAATTAACTGTACAAATTCTTCAATAATTTGGTATTATTTTGTATTATTTTTGAATGGCAGCAGGGTGTTTTGAAGAACCGAGTATATTTTTGACGGTGAGTTCTGTGGCCAAATCTCAGTCTGGTGTTTTGAAGGATCGATTGATTGAGATCAATTGGAATGATGCAGAGCCAGAGGAAGGAGACTGGGTGGGTCTATTTGACCATGTACCGGATGAGAGTGGGACTGACCCTTTGACTCAGGTCAATGTCACCCTTTCAAGGGGTTACATTAAATCAGACTTTAGACTGGAAAGACTTCCATTGGACATGAGACAAGATCCTTGTTTGGGATATTGGATTGCCTATATTCGTCATGGCTATGTCCTTGCAACTAATTGCTTACAAATTTATCCGACTTGGATGCAAGATCACAAGTAATTCAAAACGTTCCTATTTTGAAGTTTTTTTGAAATTTTGATTTTGAAATTTAAAAAATTCAGAGATGTGATTGGAGACACTTCTCTTCATTCACTCATGATCCCTGGGACGCATAATTCTGGGAGTTGGAAGGAATATGAGGGACCCAGCACGGACACTGTCTTCCTCCGATATCTAGTCAAGTATGCTTTCTCTTACTTTCACTTTCACTTTCTAATCCACCGGTTGGGAAAGTTCCCTTGTCCATGAGAGAAATCAGTGAAAGCACTTTCTCTTCAATGTTGACTTTCTAATTGACAAGGGTACAGTTTCAACCGACACTACTGGGCAGGATTGGATTGACATATTTATTTTCCTTTTTTTGTAGCCAAGACGAGTCAGTTTACCGACAATTGATGCATGGGATACGATACCTTGACATCCGAGTGGGTTACTACTCTACAACCCCTGAAAAATATTGGATCAATCATAATTTCTATCGAATGAGACCCTTGTCTGCTGTGATCAATGAAATCAAACGATTTGTAGATGAAAATCGTGAGATTGTCATTTTAGACTTTCACCGATTCCCCGTCGGTTTTGATGGGAAAAGAGATAGACACACTAAACTCGTGGAGTATCTTCTCACGGAATTAGGGACACATGCTGTCCCAAGCTCATTTTGGCCAAATGTAAGCAAATGATGTGGATAAATTAGTTTGAACTATATTAACCGACCATCTCTATTGTTTATGTTGCAGGTCACTCCGAATGAGATTTGGGGAGCTAATAAGTCTGTCATCATTTCATACTCAGAGACTAGAGTTGTTCAACAGTACCCACAATTGTGGCCACCACTTCCACAGGTTAAATCAAATCATTACCTTGAACTCGACTGACTGACTTGTACAATTTTGTGTTTACTTTAATTTTATGATAGGAATGGGGAGATAAGAGGAACCTCCCTGACCTCAAGTCCTTTCTGAATGACTCTATCAAGAAAAGAGGTGGGAAAGGTCAAGTGTGGGCAGCCATGGCTGAGTTTACTCCTCAACCTATGGACATTGTCCTTCGACCAACTCAAGGACTCCGTAACATGGCACAGACTGTCAACATTCCACTCACCTATTGGTTTCAAGAGAAACAATGGTCCTTAAAATCAAATGTGATTGCCACAGACTTTTTCCTTGGGAATAATGTCATTCAAATGAGTATTAATTCCAATTATAAACGTATCAAATGTATATGACGACAGTCCAACCCTTCGTCCCTGTCCCTTCCCTCATCTTCCACACTCCTCTCGTTCTTCAACAATCTCCTATCTTTTCTCTTCTAACTTTTACAGTGTTATAAACTATAAATATAAAACAAACGTTCGTTCGTCAGATCAAAAAAAAATGATTGCGCTTTTCTGAATTCATTTATTTAATTTATTTACATTGGACAAAAGAAAAAATAGGATTGGTTTTGAATTTGAGTGCTAGTCACTCTTAATCACTTGCTCAAAAAAAAAGAAAGAAGGAAATTAGAGAACGTAATCTAATTCATAGCGAGTGTATGGATTTTTTGGTTCATCTGGAACTCGTGGATAACCCGCCACCAGTGCATCTTGTCCTCCAATGTACAATGAATTATATATTTTCCAGTACACATCACGTACTTTTCTTGCAGGATGAAATAAACCTTGTAGTGTGTACTGAAGGATTTTTACAGGTCCTAATGAAACTCTCATTCCTTCAACAGCATCCATAAAGGCTTGAACTAAATGTGGTGAGGTTTCAAATATATTCGGCCAAACAAAATTAAGGAGATGAACTAGGGCATCTTCACATCCAAATCCATACACTCCTAATGCCATGTGTTTGATTGCTGCACATGATGTTTGTCGATGAACCAAATCTCTGTAAATCAAAAGGAAAAAAAATTAAGCCAACTGATAAAAAAAAATCTATGAAAGAATTAATTTATTTAACAAATTAATTAAGACTGACCGATCCATGAGAGCATCTTCTAATAAAGGTGTGACTGCATAGATGTAATCCTTTCCCATTTCTCCAATGTATTCAAACAAAAATGACAAAGATTTGAGGACACCGTTCTGAACATTCAATTCTGGAACTCTGTACTCGTTCATGAGGGCTGGGAGAACTGTGAACGGTGAACAAGTCTCAGCAACAATTGCAATTGCAACTGTTGTACACACACGATTCTGTCGTTCTTGAACTTTTAGATTGTTGAGAAGTGTCGCCAGAACATCGTGTGGTCTAAAATCAAGCAATACAAAAAAAAATATAAATTAGATTTTAACTGACAAGAAATTAAATAGTAAAATGTGGTTAGGTCAAATGAGGTCAACTTACCCAATTGCCTTTGCAATGTAACCAAAAGTATTGACTGTAGCTCTCCGAATTGCTTTCTTGTGTGCCTTCAAAAGTTCCAACAATTCAAAACAAATTCTCATCCATTCCCTGGCTGAAACATACTCTGGCCCACGATCTGCAATCCTTCCAACTAAATCAATACAATTCTCTTGGACTTTTTCATGACGATTTTTGAGGATGGGTGTGAGTCTTGGGAGTAAGTCCTTGATGGGTGGAGTCATCTTCGTCATTCCAATCACATTTACAATGGCTTTCAATGCCCCCAAAATACTTCCCAAAACTTCTGGATACTCTTCACCCAAATATTCATAGAGGACAACGCCCAAATGTCCCATCAATTTCTCTTCTTGACAAGTCTTCATAACTGCAGCAATTTTTGAAATTAAATCTGCAGCTTGTTGTCTCACTTTGGCTGCTTTATTGTTGAGTCTCCACAGAATTGTACCGCAAATTTGTGGTAAATATGGTTTTACTCTTTTTCCTAATTGATTCACAATTGTTCCAAATCCATTCAATAGAACAACATCCTCTGTCGTTTGTTCTTGGAAAGCATACAAAATCCCATCAATCAATTGTTCTTCTAGTCTAGAGTCAATGTCAGCTGCTCCTAGATTTGCCATAATCTTTTCAATCGTCTCAACAACCATTTTCCTGTATGTTTCATTTTCATCCTTCAAATCATCCACAATTCGATTAATGATTTCAGAGGCTCCAACTTTATTTGCAATCTCAACCGTTGTGTCCACCAATTGTCTGTAATTTCTTTTATCCAGTGCCATACGATGGTTCCAAAAATGTTTGAAAAAATGTGGTAAGATCTCATCTTTGATGTATTGGGGTTCAACACCATCCGTCGCACAACACTGCTTCACAACCTAATCAAAAGAAATCAAAAATCAATCAGTACATTTCATGGTTGATGTGATTTTTCTTAAAATCAATTTTTAAATACGTTCTAAAAAATTATAATATAATTCGGATGGTGTTGTTTTACTTACTTTCAAGACGATTTTCTTCATTTCCTCATCCGGAGATTGAAACTCACGAATGAGAATCAACATGACTTCCCTTGTATAGTAATTTGCATACTCAGCGTCCATGAGTGGAATCAAATATCCAATAGCTTTCAAAAACGCAGCTAATCCCTAGAAGATACAAATAAAAATATTAGTCAGAGTATTACATTAATTATGTGATATTTTTTTAAATTGATTTCGAAATTATATTGACTTTACCTTTCCTCTGTGGGATCTGATTCCCTTCCACAACGGTTTGAGAACAGAATCAAAACTTTCAATTCCATAGGGAGTTGCAGCCTCAGCTAATGCAGCGATTGCGAGAGCCGTGATAGTCCGTACTTTTTGTTGTTCATCCACTAATCCATGTTCAATGATTTCTACAAGACTTTTCAAATGTGGTAAAATAGCACATCCCATCAAAATGGAAATTTGTTGAACAATTTTAATTCCCGTGTGTCTTGCTTGCCAGGATTTTTTACTCTTACAAACAGCTTTCAAGAATGGGAGGAGTGATGGAATTCCTAAGGCCGAGGCCACGACTGCAAATGCTCTCGCTGTTGTGTTTCTCACGAATCTATTCACACAAAGTAAAAACAAGACAATTTTAAAAAATCAATTCAAATTCAAATAAATTAAGAGTAGTAAAACGGGACTTACTCATCAATGTTGTCAATATCTGGTCGCATAGTTGAAATCATTGTAGCTAAACCAGCAGCTTTAGCCAAGTTAGAAATAATTTCTCGTCCTTCAACTCTAGCATAGTAATCTTCATCAATCAGAAGAGGTTCAATCACCACCAAAATCTACAAATAAAAAAATGTCACCGATCAATTAAAATCGTAAATCTTGAACAATGTAAACATGAAAGAATTTATGTCATTTTTTCTTACCTTGTGAACATAAGGTCTGACAAGATCATCCAATTTATACAAAACACGATCAATGACTTTGACGAGTAAATGTCTTTCTTGATCTTCCAAAGTGGGTGACATGAGTAGTGGCAAAATTTGATTGAATAATGGTCCAGCTCCAAATTCTCTTGCTTTATCTGTAATTTGTCTCAAAGCTGATTTTCTCATGGGCGGAGTTCCATTTTTAATTTTGAGTAAAAGTTTCATAATTTTCCTTTCTCTCTGTTCATCTGGACTCAAACTCTCTTCATCCACATCAATGAGGAGTTTATCAAAATATTGTGCATCCTCTGGTTTTAGAAAGGGTAAATTTCCACCCTTTGGTTGTGTGTCTATGAATTTGGAAGAGGATTGTTCCTCCTTTTGCATGAAAAATCCTTGTGGAGTCCCAGCAATGGGTGTCGGTGTTGCTGATAATTTTCTAGCAGGGGTTCTAATCGGAATATAACCAGCTGGGGGTGGGAGAACTTTATACCCAGGGGGAAACATTTGCTCCAATTCATCATCTGCCAAAGGTCGATTTCTATCATCGATTTCCTTCTCCCAACGGTATGCTTGCAACTGCTCAGGTGTCATTTGCAAAAGTTGACCTAAAAACAAGCACAAAAAATTATAAATTCAAATTGAAAAAAAAACTGATTTAAAAAATAAATAAAATTGAAACTGACTTGGTGAAGGTGTGGCCATCGCCATGGCCTTGGGTCCAATCGGAGTGGCCCCACTCGGAGTCATCATACTCGGAGTGTGTGGTGTCATTGGAGTGGCAGGTGTCTGAGGGGTCATGGCCACAGCTGGAGTCTCATCCCATCTACTCTTTCTTTTACTGGCTGATGGTGTCGGAGTGTCTTGAATGATGTCAACTCCACTCCGATCAACTTTAGGAGTCTCAGCCCATCCACTGTTATGTCCAGGAGTTTCTCTCTCGGTCTTGGGTGTTTCGTCCCATCTGTTTCTTCGGATCGAGGCTCCTCTGTCTACTCCTGGCGTTGCATGTCCTGGAGTCATGTGAGCAGGGGTGGCATCCCACATGTGTTGAGTTCCAGGGGTAGCTCCAGGAGTTTCACTTCCTTTGTGTCCAGGGGTCTCATCCCATCCTGTGTGTCCAGGTGTCTGTAAGCAATCAGATTTACATAATTATTATCCACTCTGTTTTTAATTACCAAAAAAATGCATAATTTAATATGAACACCTCTACTGTATCCCAAGTCGGTTTTTTCTTGGCTGGCACGGTGTTCTCGTCTGATGCTGTTTGATCCCAACGTCCTCTCTTCTTAGCAGCGATTTTGACAGCATCTCCATTGGAAACTGGTACAAGTGGACCTTCCTTGGATTTCTCAATCACACGCTTCCGGAACTGAAATGTTAAAAAGCAGAGTTGAATTAGAATAATGTTGACTTAATACATTTGTCTGTATTTTTTTATGACTGACCTCTTTCTCTTCGCCACGGAGAAATTGTTCTCGCATGACAACTGCATAAGTCCTCGCATTCACGTCCGGCGTTTTTCCTCCTGAGTACACAAATAATAGAATTTTAGATTAGATGACAGTTCATTCAACAGATTGAATTCACAGATGAACCTATAGAATAGGATCCTAACCAAACCTCTTTAAAAATCAAAAAGGTTACCAGATTTCGTGAGTCACCCCCATCAAATCATATTCCTCATTAATTATTACATTATTTTCTTTATCACACATATTACATTTTTACAGTCAACTCGCAAGTATGGTAAAAAAGACACTTAAAAGTCGTCTGTTAAAATGAAAGGATTCCTTGCTGTAATGTTAAGGAATATGAATTGATGGGAAGGTATGTTTTCACGTACAGCGTTGAAGATCCATCCGAGCCCCGAGTCGGTTCCAATGGGAGGGGCAAGGGAGACGAGCCTGGTAAAAATCCTAGAAATAGTCTCTCATTAGTAACACACGTGTAGCACTCATACTCATCTCTCATTCAAAACAAAATCTAAATAGTTAAGTGAGAGAGGGGTTCAGCCTCTGAGTGTGGACAGTGTGGAGTCATGAGCAGTGACAGATCCATTGAAGAGAAGAATTGTTGTTCCTCTATCTCTGACTTACCTCAAATCAAACTCAAACTCCTCTCCCGTCATCACCAAGAATTTTCATTTTCTACTCATGAATTCGATTCATTTCGACTCAAATCTGAAAAGGATTACGGAGAGGACTTTTAGAATCCGGTTGAGTCATGTTCCCTAGTTGTTTTTGAATGCATTGCATTGCCCCCCTTGGACGACCAACTACGTTCACTTACATTTTTGTCAACTAATTGGAATTGGTTGCTCTCTCTCTCTTTCTCATCTCGCAAGCTCAAGAAACAGGGTTTCTTTCCTTTTCCGCGTGATCCCTCTCTCATTTCTCTGAAGAATCTAATGAGTAACGGAACGGTAGCCCTTGTCAGAGAAATTCATGCATCAGAATTTTAAGAAGTGTAGTCAAAATTTTTGCCATTTCCCGAAATTGTTTCCAATTCCGAACAAATTGCAATTTGCATTTTTGCTTGGAGTATGTAAAAACCCTGCCTGTCTCATCACCATTCACCATGCATGGTTCCTTTGAGTCAAAGCCCTAACAAAATCTCACACACTCATTCATCCATTCATTCTATTACTTTCATTCATTTACTCAACTGAAATCCCATTATCGGTAAAATAAAATTTTACCGATAATCTTCCCAATTTGCAAAAAAAAACTTCAGTCAGAAATCATAACATCAACATCATCATAAACATTTTCCACCCAATGATCATACAATACAATTTCCTAAGTATTCTATCTAAACAATTAACTAAACTTATTTAAAAAAAGAGAGGAAGGGGAAATAAATGTGACCAACCGTCAAGAAAGTCATCCACACGCTCCGGTGAAATCACACGTTTTGCGCCGCCACGAGTTGCCAAGTACTCATTGTGGGCTTGTCTATCAGCAATCGTTGGTCTTCTGTGTTCAGCAAATGGATCATGGTCTTTCTCCGCCTACAATTGAATCACACAAAAATGTTCAATTTAGTACATCAATTCAAAATAAAAATTATTATTAATTTTTAATTAATTACCTGAGGAATATCGTTAAGTATAGAGAGTGGAGCTGTGTATCCCTTGGCCGGTCTTTGTGGACCAATTGGACCAGATTCGTCATCGTCATCCTGCGCGTTAGAAAACAAAGAAAAAATTCATTTAAGGATCGGAATAATCGGAAACACAAAATTGTAAATGCAATGAAATGGGTTAACAGTGAACTTAAACTTACGTCAGCATCATCATTAGGAGCGATAGAAAAGTTGTAGCCGTCATAAGCACTTGATCCTCCATAAATGTCAGTGTCATACTTTCCCCGTTCACCCAAACCAATTCTATCTTCTTCCGGGACTTCTACCAATGCTTTCTTCTCCCCTTGCAATTTAGTGGCCAATGCCTCAATTTCTGAAATCAGACAGGCAATCGAATATTAATTTTGTAATATTTTGCATGTAAACAAATTACAACAAAAGTGTACAGCCGGATTTCGGCAATCATTTGTTATTATGAAAATCCGGCTTTGAAGTCGGCATTATCTAGGAGGTGTAATATTTGTAAGCAATAATAGCGTTAAATTAGTTCTATCCCTAGCATTATCGACACAATCATCACCGGCACCCGGCTGTGACTGTTTTAATTAAAATTCTGCTCAAATTAAAGATTTTGACTGTTGACATACCTTCTGCAGTCTTTGGAGCCGACATCCTGTCCTGTCCTGATTTTTGTGTCAGAGGATTTGACGTACTCCCGGTCCGGTCGGTCACAAAAGTCCACTGGACAATCAATTATTTGGTAATAATGCGTCCAGGTCAAATGAGGTCAGAAAGTAAACAGTTTTATGAATGACTGAATAAAAAGAGAAATCGTTGTCGTTTGGTTTTGAATTTGGTTAATTGTATTGTAAATTGAGTGAATTTGCGACGTCGGTCGAGTTGAGGGAATGGGCTATGGGCTATGGGCTTTAGGGGGGGGGGAGTAGGGAAGTGGGAACTGCGCAAGGTTTTAAATGGAGAATTTCTCTCTCCTCGTTTTTTACATTGATTTCAAATTCTATGCTTTAAAAAATCAGCTCAATTCCGACTTTGAAACTTTGAACCCAGAACCCAGTCTACTGTCATAATTGTTATACAGGGTGGCCCAGGAAATTGACAAACCCCAAAACAAATGTTATGCGATATTCTTAAGAAACAGCAATTTAGCTTGCTGTAATTAAAATTTCTTCCTTTAGCCCAATTTTTGTCAATTTAGGACAACATATTTACCAACCAAAATAATGGACACAAAGACAAGACTTTGGACTTTCGAGTAGAGTACAGCGAACGCAAGTCTGATGTAGACATGAAACTATATAATGTATAAACTATGGTATTTATTTGATACTTTAATTGTATGGGTCTTCCACTTCCATACTACGGGAGTGTGAGTCATGCTATTATATCCTCATTTTCCTCATATACGTCAAAAAAATCTCATGAATTATTTCAGCGTCAGCAGAGAAATGTTTACTCATTAATAGTATAATAGTAAATGCAGATATTATCTGTATCTGGCTCTGGTCAGCAAGTATCAGCATCACTTCAAAAACTTGAACACTTCCGTGTTTTCTGGGTCACCCTGTACATATGAATTGTAGAGGTGGGTTCCGTTCCGTCCCAAGAATCCATATGAGATCGCGTCCTAGCTTCCACTCATTTCCAAGGTACATTTAAAAAAGTGGGAAAAATTGAAAGACGGCTCGAGCCAAAATCACATTTCATTTCATAAGAACGCTTGGCGGACCACGAACGAATTCTTGCATCACATTTAATTTGTCTTTTACTTTTACAAATTAAAAACTTAAACTTTTCTCCTTTTCAGTTTTAATTCTAACAGCGAGGCAGACAGCAAAAATGGCACAAAGTAAATTGAACGATTGGGCTGGGAAATTAGGCAAGAACCCTCGGGGACTTGGTCTTGGACTCAAAATATTTGCTGCGGGTGCGGCCGCTGTCTATGGAGTCACACAATCAATGTACACAGTTGAAGGTGGACAACGATCTATTATTTTCAATCGAATTGGAGGAATTCAGAAGGATTGCATTTCCGTATTCCTTGGTTCCAGTACCCAATCATTTATGACATTCGATCCAGACCAAGAAAAATTTCATCACCAACAGGGAGCAAGGATTTACAAATGGTCAACATTTCCTTGAGAGTTTTGTCCCGCCCAGATGCTCTTCAACTTCCAGCCGTGTATCGACAATTAGGACTCGATTATGATGAGAAAGTGTTGCCTTCTATTGTAAATGAGGTTCTGAAGAGTGTCGTGGCCAAATTCAACGCATCTCAACTCATTACGCAACGTCAACAGGTTTCATTATTGATTCGGCGTGAATTGACGGAAAGAGCAAGGGATTTCAATATGATTTTGGATGACGTGTCAATCACAGAATTGAGTTTTGGAAAAGAGTACACTGCTGCAGTTGAGGCCAAACAGGTTGCTCAACAAGAGGCTCAGAGAGCTGCCTTCGTTGTTGACAGAGCTATTCAAGAGAAACAACAAAAGATTGTTCATGCAGAGGGAGAAGCCGCCGCCGCCCAAATGATATCCTTTCTCATACGAGATACCACCCTGGTTTCAGGGTTATGGTAATTTCTATTATTTGGCAATCGGAAACACGAGCGAGTTGAATTCTTCTCTTTTTAGCGATAAAAGTCTTCGAATTCTACAGCGATATTAACTTTTTCACCCCGTTGATTATTTTTATTTGGGGTTTCACGGATTCTGCTCGGGTTTCTGATTGTTGGGGTATTGTGGGACGGGATGAGTAAATGAATTTAGATATGATGAGTACTGAAAACTGATTGTCGAGTGGTCTCCCAATGTAAATCTTGATGAGTACATTGAGTTCAATATGTTTTCATTGTAAATTCATTGGTATAGAGTACAAATTAACTTTGATTCCTTTCGGAATTAAATCCAATGGTTTAAGGATGCTGACTTTCCCTCTAAAGATTTAAAGAGGGTGAGAAATCCCAGACCAAACATTTCTTTTTGTTTTTCTTCCATGAGACCACTCTGACTCTGATGGCGTTCTTTAGTAATCTGATCTAATTCACTACAATTTAATACTGATATTATGATTGAGGCATTCAAAAAACATTTCCAAATGAATTTTCCTTAACCTAAAAAACGATACTTGGGAGAGGCGATTAGCACGAATCCAGGTTATTTGAAGTTGAGGAAGATACGAGCTGCCCAAGGAATTGCAAGGACAGTGGCCCAGTCTCAAAACAAACTTTATTTGAGCGGAAACACACTCATGCTCAACATCAATGATGCAGCTTTTGATGAGACGACAGAGAAGTTAGGAACAAAGCCGATGAAGAAAGCAGGGTTTTAATCAGTCAATCGTCCCATTAACCACAACCACGCGAATCAAACTCACGTTTGTAGTCTCCAAACAACTTCTAGTTTTGAATTTTGTTGTTATGTACTTCTTCGAGATCCAGAATGAATTTCTATACAAGTGTTCCTCTTTAATAAAACAAGTCAATTGGAAAATTTGGATTTGATTGAGATATATAATTGTCTTTCATTTGGGTGGTTGTTACATAAAACATATCCTAAAAGAACAGAATTTTGAAATGCCTGTTTCTTGACCAAATTAGGTGACGTCTATCGTTTTGTAAAATAGCCTCCATTTTCTATCTTACCTCATATTGCTGATCATTTTCAGTTATTATTCGTCAAGGTAGACAGACCAATACGCACACGGCTCTCAAGAAGGGTAAAAGCCAAACATTGGAATCCC
>JAQGCB010000895.1:0-17513 GCA_034698835.1 Protaphorura tricampata | reverse complement strand
CACTTTGAGACTCTCATTTGTTTGTTGATTTTGATTGTTTGTTGATGAAAACAGAAATCCAAAATTCAACAAATCAAAAATTGTCTCGTTTTTTATTTTACAGTTCGCAATTCGCAATTGAATTAAAAAAACCGCGCAGAATATTTCGTCATGGAATAAAAGTCTCATATGGCCCCGGTACAATTCCTATTTTTTTAACTGGACTGTGGTGTATGCTGTTGAATCATTCTAGAACATGGCAAAACCTGTCAATAGCGGCCGCACAATCATCTGCGGGTCTTACCAGGCATTGGCCGCAAGACCTGTCAATCGCGACCACCCAGCAACCACTAGAATTTTTTTGATTTTGCTAGTCTCATCTACCCCGGATTTGTACACGCGCCGTAATCTCTCAGCCCACGGAAGGTCGGAAATTCAAAAGTTCAATTTGCGTTGTGTTGCCAGTTAATTTGCCGGTGAGTAAAAATAAATTGAAAATAAATTGAAAATAAATTGTTAATTTTAAAACTATATTATTTGTTTTCAGTTACAGTCAAGTCACTCATCGTTTCTGGACAGAGAAGGCGAAAAATGGCAGCTTTCGAAGGTAAAAGATACAAATTGTTACGAAATAATAAATAAATGTTGTGAAAGAAAACTGTCACTGTCAACTGTGTTTTGTTTTCTTTTTCAATGTAATTTTGTAATGGATTAATGAATTTAAACATTTCACTCATTTTCTAGAACTGGCCGTTCTGCCAGAATTGGCTAAAGCGACCGAAGAAATGGATTGGACGTAAGTCGACTTTCCTATTAATAATTGAACCCTTAATTTTTTTGGTCAATATGGTCAACTGTAATTTTGGCTAATGATGAATCCGTTTCTAATTTAAAAAATGTGGGTGTGTAATTTAGATTACCAACAGACGTCCAAGCAGAAGCTATTCCATTGATCCTCGGTGGTGGAGATGTACTAATGGCTGCTGAGACTGGTTCTGGAAAAACTGGAGCTTTTTGTTTGCCAATTATTCAAATCGTATGGGAAACACTTAAGGATTTGAAGGAAGGGAAAAAATCATCTGTGAGCAGTGGTGGTAGTGGTGCCTCAAGTAATTTGCGTTTACCGGAAACAAATTAATTAATTCTTAGTCGGTTAAACTAATTACAACAAAATGTTCATTCAGGTAAATGGGGGTTGAGCATGTACGATCGTGGGCCAGCTTTTGCGATTACCCCAGAGGGGAATCGATGTCAATGTCGAGAAGCCAAGGATTGGCATGGATGTCGTGCAACGAAAGGTGTTTATGGCAGTGGAAAATATTATTATGAGGCATTTGTGTCTGATGAAGGACTTTGTCGAGTTGGGTGGTCAACTCAGCAGGTAATTAAAATTAATTTAAAATTACAATTAACGATTTTAGTTAACTAATTTAAAAAAATCTATTTTCTAGGCCACTTTAGAACTCGGAACAGACCGTTTTGGCTATGGTTTTGGTGGGACTGGAAAAAAATCCAATAATAAACAATTTGACGACTATGGTGGAGCATTTGGAAAGAGTGATTTACTTGGATGTTGTTTGGATTTGGATGCTCTTGAGATTCGATACTACAAAAATGGAGTGGATTTAGGATTAGCCTATAAAATTGCTCCACAACTTAGAAATGAAACATTTTATCCGGCAGTTGTACTTAAAAATGCTGAAATGCAATTTAATTTTGGAGATGAAAAACTCAAGAGGGAAGTTCCACCTGGATATATTCCAATTTGTCAAGCTCCGACTGGAAATACAAAAAATAATCCAATTTCATCCGTTGGGCCAAGTCAAGCTAGTTCTGGGTCTGTCAAATTAGTCACGAATGCACCTCAGGCTATTATTATTGAGGTTGGTTTTCCAATGCTCATTTTTTCAAAATTTGATTTTTTAACTTCAGAAATTCATTTTTCCGACAGATCGATTTTGGTTTTAAAAATTTGAAACATTTTCTCAAATATTTTGTAATTTTGATAAATTCCAGCCGACAAGAGAACTTTCCGAGCAGACATTTGCCCAAGTACAAAAATTTAAAAAATTCTTGGACAATCCAAAACTACGGGACGTGCTCGTAATTGGAGGAATCCCTGTTCGTGAGCAAGTTCAAGCTTTGAATGAAGGGGTATGCAAATACAATACAATTTCCAATTTTTCCGGTTACATTTTTGGTTTTTCTAAACAATAATATCAATTTTTAACACAAAAATTAGGTTGACATTGTAGTGGGCACACCTGGAAGACTTGAAGAATTGATCAACAGTGGGCAACTTTCTTTGGCACAAGTCCGATTTTTTGTATTGGATGAAGCAGATGGTTTATTGAAGGCTGGCTACACCGCACTCATCAATCGAATGCATCAATTGATTCCAAAAGTGACTCCAGATGGGAAAAGATTACAAATGATTGTGTGCAGTGCGACTCTCCATGATTTTGAAGTCAAGAAATTGGCTGTAAGGAGTTGACAGTTATTTTGGTGTTGTCTATTTACCCCTAATGTTAATTAATATGTGGACTACTTTTTTATTTTACAAAGGAACGATTGATGCACTTCCCAACCTGGATTGATTTGAAAGGTGAAGACACTGTCCCTGAGACAGTTCACCATGTCGTAGTCCCAATTGACCCAAGGACTGACCTTTTGTGGCAAAATGTTCGTCGTCATGTTACAACGGACGGTGTGCATTATAATGATAATGTCAGACCTGGGAATAATAATCCAGAGACACTTTCAGAGGCTGTTAAAATTCTCAAAGGAGAATATTGTGTCAAAGCCATTGATACACTCAAAATGGATCAAGCCATCATTTTCTGTAGAACTAAAGTGGATTGTGACAATTTAGAAAATTATTTGAACTTAGTTGGTAAGTTTTTTTTTATAAATCGGTACCTTTTTTTCAATTTTTTTTAAATATTATTTTACTAATTGACAGGAGGTGGTCAATACAGCAAAAATAACCCTTACACGTGCGTTTGCCTACACGGAGATAGGAAACCACAAGAAAGGAAAGAAAATTTAGAAAAATTTAAACGAAAAACAGTCAAATTTTTAATTTGTACGGATGTGGCGGCTCGTGGACTGGATATTTCTGGACTTCCTTTCAGTAATTTTAATTTTAACATTGGATTATGATTTCATTATTTTCTAGCATACCTAATTTTTCATTGATTATTTTTCAGTGATCAACATCACTCTTCCCGATGAAAAATCAAATTATGTTCATAGAATTGGTCGAGTTGGACGGGCGGAACGAATGGGACTCGCCATTTCTTTAGTGTCAAAAGTTCCAGAAAAAGTAATGATTATAATTTTCCCGTAACTACTACTAGGGGTACCCCGTCATTTTATATGAATAATTTTTGACCATGCACAGGTCTGGTATCATGGAGAATGGTGTTCAAGTCGAGGGAAAAATTGTCAAAATACAAATCTAACGTCACAAAAACCTAAAGGATGTTGTGTGTGGTATAACGAGCCTGAGGTTTGTTCTACTTTTATTTCCATTTAATTTAAAGTTGACCTTGACCTCGACCTTGACTTCCCTTTTTATTTTTCTCAGTATCTGGCAGCCATTGAAGAACATCTACAAGTAACGATTCCAATAATTGATACGAGCCTTGAGGTCCCGTGCGATGAATTTGACGGAAAAGTTGTCTACGGTAAAAAGCGGAAACTTGGTGGTGAGTTTTATATTTTATATTTTGTTCCGGATGTCCCGATTTCCGGGTTTGAAAATTGTGTCCTCAATTTTTAATTTATTTATTCTTAGGCTCAACCGCTATTTATCACTTGGATCAAACCGCGACATCCCTCTCAGAATTGACTAGTCTTGAAAGTCAAGCTCAATTGATTTATTTGAAGCGTCATTTCGCCAAAGACATTCTCGGCTGAAAATCTTATGCCAGATGTAACCGGATTTCGTAAAATTTTGTGCTAATATTTCAAAAAATTGTTCAAAAAATGAATCTCATTAGCATGCATGCAAATACTTCATACTAATATTTATTGTTTGTTTCAATATTTCCCGGTCAATACATTAAATTATGCAAATATTTAACAGAATTCGTAATTTTAGTTTAAGAGGTCAAAGGTCAGGTCATGAGATGATAGTTTAGGCTCTTCGGCCCAATACAGGCTTCAAACACTTAAGATTACAAGAATCGGAACAACATTTTAAATTAGTTGGACAATCGATATCCGTCTCACAACTTTCAGCATTTATTTGGCAAATTCCAGGATGTCCAGTATTTTTCGGACATCGCCCCAATTTCTGTCTCTGCCTTTGCTCTGGTTTCTTGCAAACACTTCCGCAACCATTTGGACAACATTTTTGATCACCGGAACACCCATCATCTCCGATACAATTTTTGGAAGGATCAAAACTACAAATTCCAACCACTTCGACAGCTTTTGGGCATATTCCTCGTTTTACAACACCTGGGGGTCTAGATTCGACTTCCACTTCCTGTTGTGGATCTTGACATACTTTGTTGCATCCGTCCGAACAGCATTTTTGATTTCTTGGGCAAGCACCATCATCCAAACAATTTTTAGAAGGATCGAAGCTGCAAACTCCGAATATGTCAGGCGTTTTTGGACAGACTCCAGCTTTCTCTCCTAATTTGAAAGTTTCAAATTAAATCAACGGTACGTTATAAAGAGGTTTTGCTTTAAAAGATTTGAAATAATTGAATACGAAATAATATAGGACAAGAATAAGATCTTACTTGATCCTCGTTGTGCTGAAGCAAATACCGTCAGGCAAATAATCACCGAAATTACTAGCAGAATTGATTTTCCCATATTTAGAAAAACTTTTTTAATTTTGGAATTACTCTGACAGATAAAAATGAAATGCAAAATGATAATTTAATCTAGGCCTTTTATACGCCCATCATTTTCCCAATTCAGTTTTAATTATTTTCAAGGTGAACAGTGCGGTGGGTTACGGTGACGGGATAGTTCGTTTTTCAGCAGAATCAATTAGCAAAAGTGATAATAATACATTATTAAAAACTTCTTGTTAAAACCAACACTTGTGTTGTGTTGGTTTCCTTTCCATTCTTTAAGCAAACAAGAAAATTAGTAAGAATTTACATTATGTAAATAATGCGTATATATACAGTATACAGCGCATTTCGCATAGTCATTGTGTGTGCTTTCCGGTTAAATTAAACAAAGGCAAGGCGCAGATATGATGCGTCCAAAATATTTCCGGAAATGTTTTTTTATTCTTGTATATAATAGACACTTTCGCTTTTGATGACCTTGACAAATTATATACGTTTTGAATAAATTCCTTATTCAGATTTATTTCATACAATTTTTCAAAGAATTTTGAAAGAATTTCTGGGAAAAGTTTTAATATAATTTTCTAAGTAAATCTCGTATATTTTATGCCACAAATTCCGGGTACACCATTTTGTTTCGTTTTCTCGCACGTTTCCAGCTATCAATTCGTCCCAACTTCTCCGGATTTAAGCAAACT
This sequence comes from Protaphorura tricampata, assembly GCA_034698835.1. Classification (NCBI taxonomy): domain Eukaryota; kingdom Metazoa; phylum Arthropoda; class Collembola; order Poduromorpha; family Onychiuridae; genus Protaphorura; species Protaphorura tricampata. The sequence goes on along the minus strand of JAQGCB010000895.1, from coordinate 12,016 downwards.
TTCTGACAACCTTCTCGACAACATTTTAACATTCCAGGACATTGCTGATCAAAGCCACAATTCCTCTCGGGGTCAAGATCACAACCTCCAATATCCACTGGTATCTCAAATCCAGGGCAAGATCCGGGTTTATTTTTTCCTATATTAATAATGTGTAGACCAAACAATATATTCCGGCGAAACAAAGAAGAGTTAAATGTGCGACGGAGAATTCGTAACTTACGTGACGGTGATCCTCGACCTCGCTGTGTTACCGCAGTAGATACAGCGACGGCGAGACAAATATAAAGCAAAACGGTTATCCGAACCGATTTTCCCATTATAATTTATTACTTTCAAAATATTCAGGGAAAAATTACAAAAAATTCCGATTAAGGTACCCGATAATGTATTTCGGGCTCAAGTCAGGTCCGGACTCGCGGACTCTCAGATCAGATAATAAGATGTCCCTAGTTTTATACTTTTTATTTGGCTTCCTAATTACTAATTAAGTTCTCAACATTGACTGTTAACTGCATGAGTCTGGTTGATAAACAAGATTTGGGGCAGTACTACGCAGATTTAGCCCTATCCTGTCCTCATTGGAAAATTGTGTGAAATTTTACCCTAGTACTAATTCAATCGCTCATAAGAACAAAACAACGCAATGAGCTCGTCAAAAAGTAATTAACGCGATGATGTATCTTCCATTTTTTCATCCGGTTAAATTAGGCTAGGATGATTTGATAAAAGTGCTGGTCAGTAATTTTAAAATTTCCATCTATCTGTGTCTGTTATGTACGCAATTTCATTTCCGATAATCTAACCGTGTCCTTGAAACAAATTGCGCTTCACACACATCGACACGTCCCTTATCAAAACTGAACAAATTTTCTTAACGTGCTCACCATAGGAGAACTAGGAGAAGTGAAAAACATAGAATAAAAATGTACTGTTTCCTTTTTTAAATGTAATAATCTGAATAATTGGATTTTAATAAAGTTACAGTTACACATTTTTCCAAGTAATTCTAACCCAAACATATCAATACTTACGAGTAAAACTTTTATGAAACAAATAATCGCAAAATATGAATTGTTAATTTAAATATGTTGAATTAGATGTGGATTCTTTTTTTTTTCTCAAATCCGCTCAGGTCAAAACTCGTACTGAAAAATTAAATCAAATCAAAAATATTTTTAGATTTCATATTCAGAAAATTTGAATCGAATCGTGATTTGATATTGACATTACCTGGTAAGATTTATCTCCTAGTTTCCGACCAACGGTATTTGCCAAAACTTGACTTCTCATGCTCAAAAATTCAGTTTTTCCAATGAGTTGTTGATAAGGGGACACGGCATGAACACCCATCACGACATGCCCAAACTGTGAGTCCAATTTGGCATCCAATCGAGCATTACGAATCAAATTGACAATCCATTTCTCTGCCTCTTCTGTATTCATATCAAGTTTTTCAGCCAACATTCTAGAAATCAACCAAAAACAATTAAATTTTAAGAAAAGTACGACAAAAATTATATATTTTCTTAGAAAATAAATTGAAAAAATAAGATAAACTTACCCAATACTAATACACTGATGAATTCGACAAAAAGTCTCAAAAATCATGAGACGTGCATTCTCCATAAAAAATGGGAAACAATTGACCAAAAAGAAATCATTGTACAGAACTTGTTCACACTCTTTCAATTTTTGTTGGGCTCCATCAAAATCAAAATTCACGTGAAGGCACTCAATGAACTCTGTGATGGGGTCTTTGTAGGTGTAAGACTCCTGAAAAAAATAAAATTAAAGCAAAATTAACAATTATTGCTTCTGTTTTTAAATTAAAACTACAAAAAATGAACATATAATTTTTAAAAAATTGTTTGCTCTCCAAAAATTAAAGAAAATTGAATTTTCAAAAATTTTAATTTCGAGCTAGTTCAAATCAAAGAACTATTGGATTTTACTATAAGCACATTTATCCCCCTAATGCAGTCATGTGTTGATTCTGCATCAGGTCTACAGAGTGCTAGTTTTTTAACTAATTACTTTTTGTAAATATTTTTTTAAAAAATGAAAATACCTGTTCAATGACTGCAACCAATTCTTTCATTGCAGTTGAATGACGACTGTGTTTGCTAATAATGACAGCCGTGGCCCAATAGCGCATAATGTGAGGACAAGTCGTTTGAATCACATTCAAATATTTTGCATTGTTTGACATCAAGTCCAACAATAAATCCCAACCCTTCGTGTGATTGAAGTAAAGGTAAAGACCCCAGTGAATGAGCCAAGTCCTTTGTTGAAGTGACTACAAAAAAAATAACGTATTAATTAGTTTAAAAAAATCAAAGCATTTGGAAAAAATATGGGTCGGTAATGGTAATAATTTTTTACTTGAAGAGAATTCCTGAAGGAATCATCATCAATGAAATTCTTCAATTTCTCAAAATCTTCAACTCCATAGTCCCATTGATGAAGCAAAATATTGCAGGCTAATTTTCCCCAAAGACCACTCAAGTAATTCTAAAACAAAATCAAAAATCAAAAAATAAGTACAAAAATATGAATACTATTTTAAAAAAACACGGTGTTTTTTAATTTTGAATTACCCTGTCCGTTGGTGGAACCAATTCATTGTGCAAATTCAAATATTGAGAAGCCGTTGAATAATCCCCACACTCGTAATACAATTTTGCATAGTCATAAATTGAGTCAATCATTTCTGTTTTGAACTGAAATAAAAAATACCAAAAATTAATTAAATACCATAGTTTAAAAATGACGATGAATTGCGAAAAATTTAAAAATTGTGATTGTGATTGTTTGCTCTTCACCAATTCAAGAAAATTAAATTTCCTCAAATTTTAATTTTGAGCAAGTTCAAAATTAAATTGAACTGTTAGATTTTACTATAAGCACATTAATCCCCCTAATGCAGTCACAAATTGGATTTGCATCAGGTCTACTTGAGTGCTAATTGTTATTTGTTAATTATTAAAAACTGATGAATATTTTTCAGTGAACGGAACTCACATCATGATTCTTCACGAGATACTCAACGAGTTGACGATAGTCTCTTGAGTCTGAGATTTGTTGCGGCAAATCACTGCTCTCCAAAATGGCAGTGATGGCCTTGGAATTCTCTTGAACCATCTTGTACTCATCCACAACTTTTGTTCGTTTTTCCATGAATTTCTAAACAAACAAAAATAAATAAGAAAAAACAGGGATTTTCAATTTTGAATTTTATTTTTGGTCGAATAAGTTTTGTAAATAATTAATCAGTCAAATACCTGTGGAACTTCATCAGAAGGGTGGAGTTTTTTGAAAATGTCAATCACGTAGTCCATCATTTTGGTCTCACTCAAGAGGTCAAGTTTACTTTGAACCACCTCCGCATTGCTGTAAATCTGGAAAGGTCAAGGTGTCAACACAAAAATTTAAAATTATGACAATTAAATTTAAAAAAAAAACCTAAATTATCCAGAAAAAAAATCACTGAAAAAGTACTGAAAAGTACTTACGCTTTGAGCAGCCAAAAATTCCAAGAGTGGAGCCACCAAATGTCGGTCTAAATATTGACCAATTTTATTCGTCAAATCGTACTGTGCCATATTGACGTTGGACTGCGTTGTAATTCTTCAGATTAAAAACTGGTTGAACTTTTTTGTTTTTTAAAGTGTGTTTCTGGTGAGGATGGTGGAGGATTGTTCAGTGATTGATCAGTGATGATTAATCTAATCAGTGAATGTTGAATTGAAAGTTGACAAGGTGGAAGAAAGTTCCTCCGAGTCCGTCACTTTCCAGATGCACAGAGTGCTGGGAGCGAGCGGCTTTCAAAATTACCCACAATTCAAAGCACTTCCCATGCATTCACGGCAAAAAAAATTTTGAGGGCCTGAGATGGCACCATATGTACAGATTAGAAAATACAGCAACTTGTTTTGTCGTCTTACATTCCGGACACTCGCAAAATAAAATTCACAGCATTGCATTATTGCATATTGCATTGTTTGTCGACCCAGCCCAACACGCAACTTACTAGCATAGCACTTAGCCAGCAACCCAATTAATTGTACAATAGTAATATTCTGACTTGAATGAATTACTTTGAAAATGTAATTAATTAAAAATTAAAAATTACATGGCCATTTTTTTGAAAGGAATTTAATAACAATTACAAATTCCATGGAAGATTTTGAAAGTAATCAATGGGAATTCAACAAATTACATAATATGCATTAATTTTATTTTGGAAGTAATTAATTACAATCTCCAAATATTTTTATTTGGTATTTATCATAAGTTTGTTACACATACACACAAGAATTTTTGATTAGGTATGTAATATTGTGTACAAGCAGACTAATAAAGATAACCCGCATCTCATCTGCTCTGCATGTTTGCATTGCGTCAATTACATTACATTTGAATTTAATTTGCGTGCATGAATCTCACAGACCAGCGAAGCAAGTAAAAAAATATTTCTTGAAATTGTTTGCTGTATCATATCAACATCAACCAAAATAAGCCGAACTTCATTTTGAAATCTTAACCGTTCAAGATCTAAGTTAAGGACAGGATTTTGATTAGTCTTTAATTCGTTTGAAAATAAACAGCACTATTTAACTGAATGTTTGACGTATGATTCTCTGAATGCTTAGCTGAGCACGCGCTCCTGGTTGACCCTCCTGGTCGCTGATCGGCATGACATGGTATTCCAATTTAATTTTCCAGGTATTATTTGCACAAGTGCCCCGCAAGAACGGGTTACGTCAAAATAATACTTGCAAACGCCATGACATGACGATCATTGAAATTAATGATATTTTTGTGGTCAGAATCGAATGAACTCTATTTTATTAGGATCCCACAACATTGCATTGCACATTGTAATACGCGGTGGCCCATAATTATTTCTTGCATAAAATGTACATCTCACTTTTCTATAGACAGTGTAGACTGTAGTGTATGACTATAATTTTTTATGGACCACCTCGTCCTCCTACTACGTAAGAATGCAAGTCTACTTGTTCCACGATCTGTTTTTTGACAGAATGTAAGATTAATGATGTTACCTGCCAATTTCAGTTTCAATTCGCATGCAAAATGTTTACGAAAGATTATTATTATTTCCAAGAACTAACAAACAAACATTTCTGGAAAGTTATTTATGATTATGATTAATAACCAGCAAGTGCTTACAATTTGTGGTATTAACTGCAAATACCAAAACCGTATAAAAACCACGATACTTTTTCATTAAGCTCACAAACCAATTTCCCTTTCGTTCTTGTCTTGAATAATTCAATTCAGAAATTAATTTAATAAAAATAAAATTTCGAAAACATGATTAAATTGATATTTTCTGTTTTAGCTGTCATTGCAGTCTTGAAAATCGACTTAACCCGTTCAGACTGCTGGGACACCGGGTGTCAATTAGATTCTTGGGCGGTCAAAGGTTGTGCTCAGTATCAAATGGTGGAAACTAAACGGCGTCCTTGCACAAACGGCCAGATTTATTCTTGTTGCTCTGGTGGTTCAGGTCCTGCACCAGCACCAGCACCTGGGCCCGCCCCTGCACCAGCGCCAGCGCCAGGTGGCGGCGGTACAAGTAAGCTCGGTCGCCATTTTTAGCCAGAAACGCGATATTCTGAAAATATTTTTTTTTTCTTAAATGTTTTTCAGAATACGGAGACGCAACATTCTACAATTTAGGAATGACAGCTTGTGGGGTAGCATACACGGACATTGATATGGTGGCCGCCATTGCATTCAGCTATTGGACTACAGCAAATCCAAACTTGGATCCAATTTGTGGACGTCAAGTTAGAGTCACAGATCCTACAACAAATAAAAGTGTCGTTGTGGCCATTAGAGATAAATGTGGAAGTTGTAAGGCAGGGGACATTGACCTCTCACCCGCTGCCTTTGGTCAACTCAGTGATTTCGGTGTTGGAAGATTCAAGGTCAATTGGGAGTTCATCTAAACGAACCAACGCATTTGAAATGTATATGTTGTTGTAGTTATAATTAATGTAAAAAAAAGAAAAACTGAAACAGAATAAAAGTAGAAAATTTTAAGGCGAGTCTATTTTATTTTAACAGCAGATTATTTGTGAGAAGTGACGATTCACCTAAATTTTGTAATGTTTAGGCGGAAAGATCAGTGAATTTAACAATGAATGACCCTAACCTAAATCAACAGGCACAGTTAACAGTTACAATTAATGACAATTTCTACTCTCTACTTCCACTTTCACTTCCAAGTCCAACCCAATGTAAAAATACAACAATTGAAACAATGGTATAAAAGACAAGACATGTGAATACTTCCCTAAACTTACAATATCATTCACAATTCACACGTTCACACGTCCAATTTGTGCTCGCACGAATATATTTTTTGAGCATATTTTATAAAAGCATGATTAAATTGACAATTTTGATATCCGCTCTTATTACATTTACATTATTAAATATCAAATACACCCATGGTACATGTTGGGACACTGGGTGTCAATTGGATTCTTGGAAAGACAAAGGTTGTGCTCAATACAATTTGACTGAAACTGGGAAGCGTCCATGCCCAGACGGCCAGATTTTCTCATGTTGCCCAATTGACCCACTAGCCCCATCACCTGAGCCATGCTGGGATACCGGTTGTCAATTAGATTCTTGGAAAGACAAAGGTTGTGGTCAATACAATCTGACAGAAACAGGGAAGCGTCCATGCCCAAACGGTCAGATTTACTCATGTTGCCCACCAGACGTCGCTGACGATGCAGGTAAGATGTACTATGCACTCCATTATATGTACTTTTCTTTCAACAAAACAATTAAAATTGAAAATGTTTTTTCTTGCAATTTTTAAGAATACGAAGACGATGAAGATATCTCCCTCTGACTCTTGACCTCCTTTTTTCAAACAATAACAAAACAACAGACAAAGGAATTGCTTTTTTGAGAGATTAAGGTTAAGTTAAGTTAGATTTCAAAACTAATTAGTCATGTTCTTGCCATTTTTGTTAATAACAGAATCTTGTCAATAAATTCACATAATATAAATAAAAATGTTATCAAATAATTAATAAAGTTACCTTTTGTTCGATAATACTTTATAAAAATGATGGATTTTATTCGTAATATGACCGAACTACAATTTCTCCCGAAAATTAATAACTCGTCGTAATTAAATTACATAATTTAATAAATCATTGGACCACCGCACCGGTGGATCAGCGTCTGAATTTAGTAAGCTAAGTTCCCAGCACCAGAACCTAAAATATAAAACCTTTTTTAAGAATTGACTTCAAATTTTTATTTGACGTCTAATAACGCGGCTATTTTAAAATTACCAACTTTTTGAATACTGATTCCGAAATATCGTGCGTGCATCCAAAAATGATAGCTAATAGTGGCATTTAACCCAAGCAATTAGCGCATGTGGTTTGACAGCAATCTGAACAGCATTGACCACACTCGCTACACTTTGAACGGTTCTTTCTGTCATCGGCTTCTGATTCGTCACCTGCTCCTGTTGATTCTCCCGGTAGAGGGCCACCTTGGTTAGGAACATTAGCGCCATTGTCCTCATCATCATTGTTTTTCTTACACAAACCACAACCCATTTTTTTAAAATTAAATTAAAATTAAACTAATATAGACATTCTTTTCATTTTTTCCTAGAAATTTTTTTTCACAGAAAATCTTACTTCTGTTTCAGAATCTGTTTAATGATTTCCTAGAATTTGTAACCATTGGAGTTTTACGGAAATCTATATCCACAAATTGTAGAAGAAAACTCGGGATGATCTCCATCATTTTAATTTAATTTTACATGAGTTTCGTGACTCTCAGACCGCTCGGCTCTAGTAGTGTCTAAGAGAGAACCAAAAATTGACCATGCCATTCCGTATCCGTCCTATCTTTGGAGGATTGGAATTTTGCTGGGATCACGCATTGGATCATTCACAATTCCTATGAAGCACCAAAATGAATTCTCATCCCCTTCCAGCCCTCATAAATAATATTATTGTTGGGCTCAGGACAGAGAGTAGGAATTGAATCGAATTGAATAAACAACACTCGAAATCAAATCGTGCATCAATTCGTCAATCTTAATATGCAAGCAATATGGTCCTATATTGCTCAGGCCAGGCACCAAACCAAACCATACACAGCACTGTAGTGGATCGTCATTGTTATCTCTTTTCTTTAATAAATTCTATAATAAATCATTACATACGAATACTAGTCACACTACACAGAACTGTTGTGCAGGCAAGGCAGCATTCGCAGCATCTTATCATTTCACAATGTGAAGGGAAATAAGCTCTGATAGTTCTCACAAAAGATTGAATCAATGATTTTCTCCAATCACTTGAGTACACAAAGTAAATCTGCTGATTCTGATTCTTAATCTTTTAAAAGGAAAACATTTAGTTTAGAGCTCAGCTAAAAAAATGTTTCATTTTAAGATCATCTTCTACAGAATCCCTTTGTGAGGATTGAGAGATTTTCTTTTCTAGTAAAAATATCTTCCTTTACAATTGCAGGTAAGACGAAGGAAGAATGATATGGATCTGTGTGTGTGGTAAAAATCTCATTGTTCAATCAAGCTCAAGTTAAGTTCAAGCTCAAACATCTTAAGTACGTATCTTCTTCTTCTTCTTTCCTTCAACTTTTATTCTTTCCTTTTCTTGAAGACTAAATCCCTGACTTACTAAATTGGTACATTGTTACATTTTGAGACATACATTTTTGGCTTAGCTCAGATCTAGCTCTGAAGCTCATCTCCAGATTCCCCTTTGTCAAGATTATTCCATTCTCACTGAAATCGAAGGACTTTGTACATTTTGTTAGTGATCTTTTGTAAAAAGTTCAATCTCTCATTTTTATCTCAAGCCCAGATGTTACGTACTTGGAATTTTTTTTAAAAAGGATTTATAATACTATAAATCTGGATGAATTCAATTTTGAGATTCTTCAAGAATTTTTTCAGAGGAGACGATATTTTTAGTTAAAAAATGCCATGGTATTTTATGTGCATATGTCTATTTTGTTTTGATTGGGATGTCTGTCCAAGTCTAAAATAGTTTCTGATAGTTTTGGATTGATGTTAATCCTAATTGAAATCGTAAGGACTCAGCATGAGGTGACGACTTGTTTGGGTCAAAGGTCAAGGAACACAGCAAACAGTCATAAGGCATATTTGCAATGCAATGCAACGCAGTCAGTCAGTCATTCAAATTATGTACGTGCCTGTGATTTGACTGAACAATATGAATTTTGAATCGCTTAGTATTCCAAAACAGTATAATTCATTCGACTACTCGACTCGGACTCGGACTCCTCGTCTGGGGTCTTGTAAATATTTTGAAATTTATTTTCAATATATTTAGGCACTTATCGCTTAATCGCATAAAGTTTACTGGGTGTCCCAGTAAGTCCAACCTGGTTTGACAAATGCTGAAAATTGACAACAGCATTAACTTGTAGACCTGGACATTTGATTCCAGGAATTCCAGGTAATATCTACATGGTGTCCAATATGCTAATGATCACTCATTTTAAATTTTGACAACTAAATCATGGAATTTTAAGAACTCACGTACAGGTACAAGTACAAGTACACCACACAACAACATACCAATCTCACACGTCCGTCCGTCACTCCAGTCTGACGGACACAAATATTTTAATAAGGAATGAGTCCCTGCTGACCAGACCTAAGCTCAGCGCACATACAGGTGAAAAACAAAGGTTATGCAAACAATGTCTCAGCACGCACGCACTGGACCGACCGGACCGCATGCATAGATGCATGGTATGCAAATGCAAATGAAAATGTGCATTATTTTGATCAAGACAAGAGAACAGGTAACAAAATAGAATTTAGACATGGAGTCCTCACACAATCAACTGCTCGCATGCATAATAATCCACACACACACAACACATGAATCATCATCAACCAAAACTTCACATCAAGATGAAGTCAAAGTCAGAATCGAAGGACAGTGCAATATAGTACAAGGTGGCTCATAACGTAATCAACCGACAAGCTACTATTATTTACAAAAAAAAGGAACTTGTAGAGAAAGAAAATGCACTAATTAATTGACATAGCCGAGGCTGAATCAAACATCTTGTGCATTTCGTGTGTCTTTTTGCGAGTTGCTTCCCATTGGACCCAGGGGTTTACATATTAATTATGTAGTTACCCTAGTAGTAGGAAAAACCAAGTGGAGAAAACCTCTTTAAAGCAACCCCGAGGGAGAGGAGGTCCGAGGAATTGAACTCCAGCACAGCGAGAGCGATCTGTACACCTGTACCACTACGCCATACGATAGACCTTTGATCACGTGATTATCATCCAACCTGTACTTGAAATTGAATTAACATTACAACCGTGCCATGTAAAAAGTAAAAATAAAGGTGGGCGTGCGTGTAAAGTGTAAGACCGAAAGAACAATGAAGCGTGGCATGGGAGAAAACAAATGAGACCTGTGTGTTGTGTGTATGATAGCGATAGCTTAAAGAACTTCTCATCGTAATAGTAACTAGTAAGTAGTAAAAATGTGCACAAAAAAGTCATTTGGAGATCATCATTAAGAATCACTTTTTTTGTATCATCATCATACAATAACCTACCTACACTCTAAAAGTATTTTATTGGAGAAACTAACTCTCTTTTATCACTTTTTATGGGATTTTAATTGCCTGTTCCACGTAGCTTAATAGCTTAGCACATGCCCATGCCCATAATCCTAGGACTCTCTTCTCCCTCATGTCATGTCATCTTGCGAATTTTACGTTCCCTTTTTTTTGGAGCTGTAAAAAGTGAAACGAATGTGAAAATAAAGACGAATTTTTTTACTATTTATAGTGTCGCGTGTCTGATAACAAAAACTAGACTTTTCTGTATTCTGAACTTTTCCTTTTGTTGAAAATGCATGCTATGCTCTCTGGCTGGCCACGGTACGAACAAGAGAGGGAGCCATTGTGATTGTGGTCGCTGTTTTCTGCTCCCTCTCTTGACTGTATGGGTTATGTATATAGGGCGAGATTTCAAAAATCTAAATTTTCAAGTGTTATTATTTTTACGAGAAAATTTTGTCCAAACTCCACTTCATGCACACGAAAAAATATTTCGTGTCATGTCAAGGTCCTGGGGGTCAGGTCAGGTCGCGTCATTTCCTTGTTAGGTTGGCTTTGTAAGATGGCATTTGTATTCACATTAGGTTTTACTTTTAAAATACCCCGAAGAATTACGCCAATCATGGCAAATGGCAATCCTTTCTGAATCTCGGTTTGATCATATGTCGATCCTTTCCACGTTAAACTTCCATCTGCTGCTTCCTTGCCAATCAATCAGAACACAAGTCACGACTCTCAAGTCAAATAAAATATAATCGGGCAAGATTACTTACCGTTAGGCTTATACCTGCATGTGCCTTAAAAAAACATAGCTGAACTTCATTCAGCCAGTCAGTCATTCAGACCCAGCCGTTCGTCATTCATTGGGGAATACGAATACGTAAGAAATTGCTGAACATTGAAGACACCCGGGTCCGCTTGCCGCGAGTTGAGTTTATAATTCTAGTCTCTTACTTTACTTTAGTTTTGTTGAAGAGACTGCGACTGGACTGACTCGATCCATTCGGAATAACTTTGGACGGGAGAGGAAGAGAAACTGAAAACTAAGTAAGTGTGGATCGGACTGGAGGACTGGAATGGAATTTTAATCCTCCAAATTCTTCTTTCATTGATTCAATTCACATTCGCATTCGCATCTTCAACTTTTCTTACACAGTCGACAGTCAGCTTCTCATTCACTCTCTCACGCACTTCCTTATACACATGTCTGGTCTGGTCACAAGGAAACTCCTGTAGCCGTAAAAAATTAAATCTGATCAATTTTAGGGCTTAAATGGATGAAATTTGGGTCGTTACCAGAAATTTTTAAACATTTACTTTAAAAATGGTTTTACGGTAAAAATGATTTCCTTGTCAGTTGAGT
>JAQGCB010000894.1:0-17515 GCA_034698835.1 Protaphorura tricampata | reverse complement strand
TGTAACATTTACTTTATATTTTTGATTTTATTTGAGCAATTTATTATTTTAATCTGTTCCGCCACTAGTTGTGTATTCCGAAAAATATTTAATTGAATGATATAATCGAATAAAAAATTCAGTCACGATTTTGTGAGTTCCCCTCAATAAAAATGGAATTGACGCAACTGACATCATTTGTACTTTGACGTTAGGCAGTTGGATCTGGATCGAATCGTAAATGTATTTATTTGCTCTATATGGATTTGAACAATAATAATAATAATTAATGCTGCGAAGTTATTTTGTGTGTGTGCTTGCACTTGAACTTTGCAAATATTAAGTAGTTTTGACCTCCACTATGATTATGCTCATGCTTTACTAATGCGGAGTTAATCTAATAATGTAATTTCACTATCAATCCACTGTAATTTAGTGACATATGTACATGTTTTAATTTCAATGACATCCTCCCATGTCACCTGTCACTCAGGTCGCAATGTCAAAGTCAAATATTTCGGTGAAACATTCCCAACTGTTGACATAAAATATTGTACAATGCAAGAATGCAACTGAATACACACAATTCAAACAATTTATCTATCTATAAGTAAGCCAGTAGAATTTTTCTTTAATACGAATTTTGTATAACATACACAAGAAAGCTTGTGATATTTTGTATTCCAATAATACTATTATTTGGAAAGAACGATTGTTAAATTGTTTTAATTGGAATATATAGTGTGCGGGACCTGTCACCTGAGACCTGATGCGTATCACTGGAGTATTTCAATGTCACCTTCACCAGATATCGCAGCTCCAATTTCTAATAATACCCATAATTTAGTTTTGATTATATAGAAACTATTGGATTCTTATTTCTCGGTGTTAGAGAAAGTGGTACGTACACTTTCTCCTCGTGGCACAATTTTTACTTACGTTTCTTGTAATCAAAAATCAGTAAAGGTTTTATTTCAAATAAGATTCTGTAACATATTGATTGATGTATCCTTGATGAAAGTACACCTCCATAAATTACGAATTCTTTCATTAGGCCTCTGAACAGCAAAGAAAACATTGCTTTCTTTATGACCTACTTTCTTTTCCCTTGTAATCTAAGCTTAATCCAAGATGTCAAACAAAACAGGGCGGTGTAGTTTACATAGGCATCTTAAATAACATTGATGATTACACATGTACTTCCATAATATTGAATTACAAAACAAGTTCTATTTACTCCCACTCTACCCGAATAAGATTATTTGGAAGGTAAAGACGATGGTTGGTGAAAATGCCAAAACAGTGCAGTGTGTGGCCGTAGTGCTAACAAAAACCTTGTTAAATTTAATCCTTTCCTTCCTTTCATTCATAAACAAACATAAACGGACGAAAGGAACCAGATCCAAAGTACACACGCGTAGTATAGCATGCATAACCAAAAACCAAGCAAAAGAAGCAAGGCCAAGGTCATCAGGAACAAATGTCGAAAGTCGATTCGGGCGTTTGTATCGTCATGTGCTTCTTTCCACCTCTTACTTTACTGTCCTGTCATATCTATCCTCCTGCAGCCATGTCTCTCTATAACGACTTTCTCCATGTATGTGTCGTAAGTCGAGGAAAGAAGTTAGTAAGGTCAAGTTAAATTATGAAATTGGTCAAACGCCTTCAATATTTAGACATTCAATTTTGTATCTACAAGATGATGCCTTATCACTCTGTACAAAACAATCAATGAGGGCTTGAGCGAGATTCTCATCATTTATCTGGTCCGAAGTCTCCGAAGGTTTTTCCACAGGCACTTAATTTGATTTATTTTCTTCACTGTTGTTGTCGTTTTTGATGCGTTAACAATCCAATTTGCATGAAAGTGTGTTCATACTTAAAATAGATCGTTTGAAGACAAATAAGAATACCACTAATTAGCAGAAATTCCTGTATTCTCAATTCATATGCCATGACCACTTCAATGATATCTGTATTAATACCAGTGTCACTCTGTTTAGTGCTAAAAATTGTCATATTATGAGTAGTGTGGAAACAATAGAATCACTGCTGTAAAATTATGCTTTTGCTGAAAAGTATGGGTGGGGACAAAATAACAATGAATTTTGGTGTATCTCCTTGATCGGACTGTGAATGGATAGAAATGTAATGACAGAAATAGAAGTGATCTGCTCTCCACACTAGGACAATCCGACAAATTTATTAGAATTGAACCTAAGAATAGAGTCCTTTGTTGTGACTAGAACTGACCAGTTACAACCTACGACATAATGTACGCCACTACAAACCCCGTGTTTAGAAAATTGATACTACACTGCATTCATTCATGTGCAGGGAAGTGCATTGAGAGTGAAAGGATTGACGTCACTCTTTCGGAATGACGTAGGAAAAAGAGAAAACTGTTTTCTTTGATACTTTCTACCAATAAGTCCTACCACCACCCACGCTATAAGCCGAAGCGTCGGATTCTACATTCTACAGCACAGCTGGTGGGTTTTCTCATTTCTCCCCGAATTCAGCCGAACTGGTTCTGATAGCAGTAAAGTCTAAAGTGCCTCTTCCTTTGATCCTCCTTGTGCTTTCTCGTGTTCCTCCCGGGTATTCTGTACTTCAGAAACCCAGTCTCATCTCAGTCCCTCAGTCCCACGTCGTACGTACTCTCCTATTCGACCGCCTTGCCCTTCAAAATCTCCGGCTTGGAGAGAACTTCCGTTCCTTTCTAATATGTATGGGGAAATAAACATTGTACAGAATATGGGGAACTCAGCTCTGGGCCAGAGAATCCGAAGTTCGGAGAGTAGAGAAATCATGGGTGGTTGAAAACCGGGTATACATACGCAACGTGTTATGTATTTTGTACATTACTTAATGTTGGGTATGTGTGGGTGGGAAGCGAAAGATGTATCTGCATTTTGACTGTGGAATCTTTCTTGTCATTACACACGTAAAATGTTTATATGTTACAGTCCATGAGTATTTTAAAATTAAGAAATTTTCATTCTAGTGACGGAATTTTTTTGTACAGGCGCTACATGGTAAACGTTCTCGAAATCTTATATCAAAGTGAGGTAAACTAGTCGAGAACAACCGGAAATTCAAAATTTGAGTAAACACACATTACATTATTACATTTTCGGAACTGCGGAATTTATTTTTGCGCGTGCACTCTAATTGGAATTGGTCTACGGGAAGGAAGATACGAGATAAGACGTGCTCAAATCCAAGTTAGTTTTTTGTAACTCGTTGATTTTCATATCACAAATTCACGACCGCCCCCGGAACGTTTCCCCCACACTGTTTTTTGATTCGACAAGATTCATTCATTTTAGACTAGAAAAAAAAGAGCGAAGCGAGAGGAAAGGATAATTTGAAACCTTGTGATTGAGTTTTTGCATTACTTTCCTTGGCGTAGCTAAAAATAACCTGTTGTCCCGTTTTATACATGTCCTGTCCCCCAAGAATGAAAACTATGCGGGTGGAATAAATTCAAACCGGGTTCTTGGCCGGCTGTCTTACTTTTCTGTACAAGGAAACCTCTTTTCATGTAAAATCTGGAATGACCAGAAAAACAATCCTACTATTTTTTGACTGCATGAAAAGTAATTTCCTTGTTACTTACTTTCCAGCTAAGCAAGCCAGCAAGCGTATACTCGGCATGTACAATGTGACTGAAATCGACAACTTGTTGAGGAATCAGTTCAGTACTGCACTGCCTAGTTGGATGAAAGACGGAGAAAATAGTTCTACAAAAGTCAGCGACGGAGAAGAAACTTGGAGAAAACCCTATGGAAAATTCCTACCCCCGCAATATAGTATGGCGATGGGAATGCGAATGGGAAATGGCAATGGCTTGGAGGCTTTTCTTTTCTAACTCAAGTCAATTGAACGAGAAAGTCTGTACCCGACTTTCCAAACTACGCCATGGGAAATATATCACGGATTTCCGAGAACGAATTGGGTTCACTCAATTTAGTTCTTTTGTTTTCATATGCAATATAAAATTTGTGCTGTGAGAAAACATTTGAACTATTTCTGTAACAGACAACTCAGAATAGTTCTTATTTTGTGAAGCTCGGAGAGTCAATCTTAAACTGTTAGTCTTAAAACTACAATAGGGTGGATTGAATTTTAATGGCCATGCCATGTAGCACTAAATAATTTCGTGGAGGTGGAGGAAATAGCATCAATCATACTTATCGAAAAGTTTGCTCTTATGATACATATTTGCGTATTAATCTATTTTTAAATTCATGTCATTAATTTGATAGTTTATTTTGATTAGATAATTTTTGAATTCACACATGGACTTTTTCGTGTTCGCTATGACACAATAATTGGTTCTAGAACTCCACTGGGTGATATTGTGTGGGCGACTAGCGAATTCTACTTTGTGCTCCAGAATGAATAACTCAAATGAGCCTCCATATGGGTGTGTTCCCACCCACGAACTTGAAAATTATTCTTTGGAGTATGTACGATAGATCAGCTATAGGGCCCGTGTTAGGTTGGCAAAGTTCAGAAATACAAATTTCCCTGATTCTGCATATGATTATTACTTCAATTGGGGCTAATTTTGTTGGATAACATGGTAAAAATTGAAAACACATTGGTTGGTCAGGAATGATCGAATGATGTGCATTTCTGTGAAATAATATTTTGGTAGTCGAGAATTCTCAACCGAGTTAACTCTAAACTGCATGTTGTGAACCACGACGATGAAGAAGTCCAAAATGTAGTCCCCTACAGCTAACAGTGTAGAAAGTTATAGAGATGGGTCTACAGTCAGTTCTAGCTTGGATTGGTAAACAATATGACTCAAAAATTTAGTTTATAGTGAAAGGACCCACAAGAACTGTTTAATCGGTAATACAAAAATAATTGTTCGTGACATATGTGAATCATCAATTACTCGTATATCTTTAATCTTGAAAATTTATTGTAGGTTGGCAATTAAAATTTTATTGATTGTTGTATTTAGCACTGTAACTTTCAGAAGCGTGACAGAACCATATAAATTATTATGATATGGATTCTGGTTTGGCGTTTAAAGCCATGATAACTGTAGTTAATATCATAATATCTGGTAATAGCTGACTTTTATGATCGAATCTCAGAAGAGGAGTCGGTTAAATCTTATTATATCCCTGTGAGATTTGGATTCTTAAATTTCGTTTCACTGAATTCGTGAATTCTCATTAACTGAAGTTAACTGCAGATCATGCTTGACATTTTCAGTGCATGTCCATACCGTGCTGGTTGGTTTTGTTTGAATTTGGTTTGGACAAAACTAGTTCTGAGCAAGAAGCAAGAACAAAAAAAAAACTACAATCGCCATAAAATAAAATCCCATGCCACCTCTAATTCTAATCCATGTTAAGTTCATGCATTCGGTGAATGATTGACCATTAGAGTCAAATTTGGCACTGTTTCTGTCACTATACTCAGTAAAGGGTGTTGATTATAAAATATGAAGGTCTAAATGTCGACAGCACAATCACAGCACTGTACACTGGGTGTGGTCACTATATTATTGTACACATACACAATTATAGGGGAACCAAAAACTAATATACGAAATATATTGACAATTAAAATATGTATTACTTATGAACTAATGCGGAGCTGCAGAGCAAGGGTCGGTGGTTGCGTACAGTACAAGCTCAAAATTTATTGAAGACAAAAAAAGTTGCAAAAATCTTTAATCCTATATTGTACTACACTGCGTTGTTGTTCACAAGGTCAGCTCCCGTATCCAAGTTAAAATAAGCTAAATATTGACCAGATCAAATTTTTTATCAAGGCCGACTCCGGCCTGGTGTCCTTCATACGTATTCAACTTTATAAAATTCAACTAGTTTTTCAATAACATAATACTATGCTCAATTTATTGACAGGTAGTTGTAAAATGTAAACTTTGTGTGCGTGCAAATTATAGCCATGAAGAAAGGGTTTTCCGGAATTCATGTATAAAAATATTTAATTAATGAGGTGTTTCTAGCCCAGAGGTAATTTTATTTAAAGATAATTTGCATATTAGTACAAATGCAGAGCAATTTAGATTTTAATTGCACTGCGATTGGCGCCATCGATAGTTATAATATTTTGATCTGGCACATAGTTTCTAAGATTTCATACAGTAATTTCGTGGAAGAGAATGTCGAAGAAAATCGAAATTTTGGTGAATTATCCAATTCGGTTCTCAAGAAGCCCATCAGCAATCCAAGCCACTTGAGCTAAAACTGGGACCACATGGAATAATGCTGTGCAGTTTTGAATTAAGGCGTTTCAATTCTAATTTCAAAAAATTTTGCGAATCTAATCTCCATTGTTCGTTAGAGGCTAGAGGGTTGGTCCACAAGTCCAAAAGATTCAAATGAACCTGGACATTTGCATGAAGTAAAACTAAGAAACCTAAGATTGCGATTTTTTGTGAAGTTGATTTTAATTTAATATTAGTACATTGGATGAATAGTTTTTGCAATACATGATCATATGCCGACTTTGAACAAAAAGGTAGGACTCACTTAAAAACCAACAAAAATTCTAAAACTTGTTCACCTTGCGTGGATTTTGACAGATAGCAAAGAGTGAACAAGAAAAATGCTATGTTTAATGTTCCGGTTTCCCATTGCTCTAGTTAGTGAACACAATGTAAAGGTAGTTTGACCAGACAATTTTAATCATCATGTACGTACCTACTGAAGTTGAAATGAAACTGGGAAAGGAGTATCCACATTATAATTATACCCGCAAAGAGATTCAAGAATTGTCCGTTTTTAATTTACATCCACAAAAAAATCGGAAGTCCATAGTCCAGCAGTAATAAAATTGGCTCGCCCATACATATACACAATAGTTTTCTCGGACCATTAAATGAAATGTCGTCTTCCAATTGGTACTCTTGCTTCTGTCATGCATCGGGCAAGTGATCTTGTGCATAATTAACTTGAACTATGTGATTTTTGATAAGTAAACAACACGGAGGATTTATTTCTATTCCAACTGATTTTCTTTTATTACGTTTTTCACTCTGCTCAATTACACACACTAGTATACCTCTGTTGTAATTGTTCACAAACGTGCTGTAAACACTCCTACAAAAACGTACTAATTAATTTCCAGTACTCACACGTTGTTAAAAATGACTAATTAACACATCTTATAATATAATCACCATTAAATTGCTGTGTGCATTCGTTGTTGCTTCTCTCCGATTATTAACATCAAAACTTAATCGATATGACACACTAAGTTTGTTGCTAAGTTAAGGTTCATTTAATTACAGACGGGAAATGCATAAAGTGCAACTTGTTAGAAATGTTACATCAAAACCACCTATCACACTAATTTCTAATTTTAGTTAAGGTTTCTGTGGTCTTTGTGCAGTCTAAAGATATTAAGGTTGAGGTGCGACGATTACCTATGTATAACGACGCGACATGTGTGTGCGTGAGTGCAATGCTCGCTCAATTGTTCAACATTGACAAGACTCAATTAATTGAAGTAATTAAGTAATTCTCACTCATGGAATGTTCTAGTATTTTTTTTCTTGCATAGGTTAATAATAATTTTACACTAAAAGGTTGGTTTACATTAGTTGCTAAGGTCTTGTGTGTTCTGCTCCCCAGTTTGAGGGAATTTTATTTTAACCTAGACGTACATACATAGAACAGTGTGACAACATTTAATTACACGCGTAATTAATTATTACATCAAATACTAAATTCTACCCAATAGGATTCAGTTCCGTGCAAGTGCTCCGCTCCCGCGCAACATAATAAGCGCGCACGCTATTGCTAAGTAATACCTGGCAACAACACTACACACGACGCGACCCACATTGTATTACAAACTTTGCACAACAACGACGGACAAATACAACAAATCTTCTCCAAAACTCACGACGACTTCTTCCCATTGGATTTCTAAAACCTCTCTTAATGGAACATTCTCAGATCTAAATATTTTAATTTCAAAATTGAAATTTTCTTTGAAAAACTGGTTTTGCCGTTTCAATTCCTTGAAAACAGATTTCAGGGATTCACATGACAAAACTTACTCAAAGAATTTTCAAAATCTTTTCATCAATCAAAGTAACAGGCCAGGTTTTCAAGGACCAGATTTTGTATCCATATTAAATATTAAACCCCTTGAGAGTTAGAGTTGTAACGACATTGACAGCACGGAGACCTTTCCAATTCTTGACCGAAATCCTGAAAATGTCCCCGTTTGTTTTTGGAGGCTGTATTGGATTGATACAAATGTTTCATCGTTAGTAATTTACACTCAATGTATGAATACTGTCTTTTGTTTACGTCTAATCAAATTGCCCTTCAGCAGTTACAAAAAGCCTTCCTCAACATCTTGCGCAGGTATAACAATACGTACAACTTCACTCACAATTAGTACATTAAATCACTAGTCAACAATTATTTGCTCTATTTTATTATTAGTTGCCTTAATTTAGGACGTAGTACACATTTACATAACAGTTCAATACATTTACTATGTACATAATTCTTGTCTCAAGTCAAATCATTCATCAGTGATGACAAAAAGCGAAGGGTTGAAAATTAATCTGTGTAAATTAATAATAACTCTTGACCTTTTTTACTCGAAGTAAACAAACAGCACCGCGCGTTCACTGTGACTTAAAAAAAGCATTACACTTACAGAATACCGGTGACGTGTTAACCTTGAATTGTAAACAAAATAATATTGCAAAACATTAAACAAAAAAAATTAAAATACATATAATTTCTTTAAAGATTTTTAAAACTAAGAGAAAATTTGATTTGAAAATAAGACTAGAAAAGAGAGGGCAAAGATAGACGAGGAGAAACAAAATATAAAGATCAGATTTCATGAAGAGAATTTGGTGTTGCAGCCAATTGGGAACTTTGTCCAGATGATGTTGGTGATGTAGAGTTTGATTTAGAATTATTATGGGCGTACGCAATGGCACGAAATCCATTAAGTGTAATGTCGTGTTCACTGATGAATACCGGAATTTGTAATTGATTCGGCTCCGCAATCATTGAAAACAATTCATGGAGTCCAGAAACGTTACGTATCTTTGGTTTGATGGCTGGGGCCATAAATGTAGTGAACCACCAGGTCAATGCCTAGAAAAATGAAGAAAAAAAGAAATACATCTAGTGTTAAATTTTAGTTCTTACTGTTAGTTTTATTTCTCAATGCTTTTGGCTTCAAATTTATTTGATCTGTTCCACCGTATCGTACCACTCTGAGGAACCCAGTGACTCATGAAATCGAATTTCAAGGTATTGTGAGTCTCGATTACACTGATAACTTCTATGAATAAATAATGATCCAACTAACTGTATTATACTTCAGTCAAAAAAAATGTATATGTGTTATCTTTTGTCTCCCTGAGGCACAAATGGAATTCCAATATGCAATGCCCCAGATTTCTTACATGTAATTCGTGTATGGTCGTTATTTTGTGCATTCCATTACATTGTAATATTGGCAAAGGAGCAAAATACCTAATCCTTTTTGTTCTGACAGACACATGAGAGACCTTTACTCAAATTCCATGTAAATCATTAGACCTTAATTAAAGTGCACTGCAATTTACGCCCGTCGCGTCGTCACATTGCCGGTCATTGCGTCAAAAGCAAATTGCCGTGCACTTATCTATGCTACAGTAGTACTGCGCTAGCTGGCTAGCTGTGTTCAATTAATTTACAAAAAAAGTGTGAAATTCCACTATGACTAGAAATAATTTCTTTTCCTAGTGTGTGAGTGTGTAATAAGCCAATCAGTGTCCGTGTGTGTATGTATGTAAGTAGTACAAAATACTACAAGAAGTGCATTGTAGGTCGGTCGACCTTCAGTCATTCATTGTCATTATCTCAAAGGTTTCTATGTCTATTCTCACGTCTTCTTGCAATTGTAACAGGATCGGGTTCATGTAGACATTTGCAGCAATCAAAATTCCTCAGAAGCAAAAAATAAGTTGGTTTTTTATGTACTTTCCGCAAATCTTACACTTGTAAGGCTATTATTTATCGTTTCTTAAAATTTGAGCACTTTTATACAAACTTTGCTTAGAATTTTATGATTGATCAAAGCATCGTATTTTGGTTTGACGGTCAGACACAAAAATGTGCTTTAAAGACTTTAACGTAATACGCATGGGGCAGGTACTCAAATAATTCTATTGTTTTGGCATTTAATACCCGGATATTATAACGTTCTGAAATTATAGAACCGTGCAGCTCCAGTACGGTGCCAGGCAATCAGCCAGATTACCATTGAAATCCTCAAAGATATGAAATGAAATGGAAACCAATCAAATAAGTAAATTCGTGCGTGCGTGTGGATTTTGTCGCCAAGCAGGTCTGCCCTCAGATCTGAGCAAGGACAATAGATTGCCTTGTGATGTCAAAGGGGTACAAAACAGAGAATGGGATCACAAAACCTCATACATGTGTCGCACACAAGGAGTCCGATAACGCAAGTAGAACTGGTCAATTAATTATTTACTTTGATCGGGAGTCCTGGAACCAGACACGGAAACTTGAGTCATAAATACTTAAAAAATCGATATTAAAATTAATGACCCATGATGTCGTCCAAGAGTCAATTCGTAGATACAGATTTCTAGAAATTATAAATTAGCTTCATTGGTGTAAAGGATTACAAAAAATTAGACAAATACTGCATGGTAATTAAAACCAAACAAAAGCCCAGTCTGCATGATTTGGCTACGACGTGTGTATTCGTATGACCTCTTGCCTAATTTGACTTGCTGGCCACGACATACAGAATTATTTCCCTTGAGTTTTAGTCTTTTCATCGTTAAATTGGACTCGTTCCTAGTCGCCGTCGTCCCTTAAGCATGCAAACGAGGCAGGTTTCCGTCACTTTCGATTTTAACCTTCAATTGCACTTCAACTCTCGACCATAAGGTCAAAACAAATCAAAGAGGAACTGAACAACCAAGTTCACATTTTCGGCAAGGCACGTTTAGAGTTTTATCTTATTTGTCAAACTCGCCTTAAGCATTTTCTTCCACTTTACTCGCACTGTACTGTACAGAACTTCACGTGTAACCCCTTTAAGGTAATAAAACTTGTGGCGGATTCGAGTAAACAACATATTCTTGATGACATTCAATTTATCAATGCCAGTCAAAACTTTTAACCCTTAAATAATAGCCCCCTCGATAAATTTTTCGTTCCGTTACACGAATAAAATTAAAATGAGAATTTGAATGCATGTTACCAACATCTTATCACCTGGAACTGATTTATTAAATACTCTCATTAATTGACAAATCCTACAAGACGCGTTAAAATACCACAAAATACCTCATCTCAAAAGATATGATTTTTTTTAAAATCACCCTTGCATTAAAACATGGTGCTAAAGCCTCATGTATCATCTTAATTCTGAGGCCGGCATGCCATGTTCAAACTACATATTTTAAAATTTGATGTTTGTCTATATTAATACTTTTCTACAATATAATAATCAGATTAAGAACCTAGACCTCAGTGAGCTCTCCATAGCTTACCTTATCGAGTATTGATATTTCTATTTGTAAATTAGAAAATGTTGTCATTTCAATCCGAAAATAAATTTGCTGGTAAAGGTCATTGGGGTATGTCCTATTTTCAAGGGCATGCCTTCCTCCTCTGTACCGCTGCTCATAATATTCACAATAATTTTTCTAAACTACAAGAATAGATTAGATCTTGGAGGGGTGTAGCATCACATGGTTCTTGCAAAAGTAAAGGGCTAAACTTTACCACTTCAAAGAGAATATTTCCTTTGTATGCATGAAAAGTTTTAATTTGAAAATCTCACTAAGGTTTCCTTCATTCGACAATTCGGACATGAAGCACCTCATTAACAAAAACTCTAATTTGCAATACAATTGGAGCTCGTTTGAAAGAATATTCCATTAATTAAAATTCAAAACTACAGATAGTATTAAGATAATTATAATGTCTCATGTGAATAATATTAGCACTGAATTGATACACAAATCTTCTTGCCACGTAATCCAAAAGTAAAGAATATTTTTGGCCTACCATGTAAGGAAAATAGGAACCAGAACTAGACTGCTATTTTTTAGCTTATGGGACGAATTTTAACGGCAAATGTCATGCAAAATCCTTACTTTCTCAGTCGAGAGTTTATTTGACTATTGACATAATGGTTAAAATCATAAAGAGTACAATCACCGGGTCGTGTACTCAACCGGCATTCTCTAGAGACGAGACCGAAAGTGAAAGTAAATTCTCACCGCTTAACTACTCAATTCCATTTATTTTCAACTTCGAAATGCCAAATCTAGTGAGGCTGATAAGAGAAACTATTCGGGTGTCAAAATTTATATGGATTTCCAACAGTTAGTTAGTTCTGGTGAAGTACTAAGCTACAAACAATTATTTGCCGTTCCACTGTTGAGTCCATAAAATATTCATTCTCTATATTCTCACTACAAATTGTAAGACTGAAGAAGAATAAATAATCTTCACAAGATTTTAACCTGATCGAACTTTACGTCTGAATATTGTCCCTTGCGAGCATATTCGAATCTTATAAAGAACAAAACGACAAAATTGAAAACCTTAGATCTCAGTCAGATCTCCTTGTGTAGTACAGTCGCCTTACTTATGTTCTTTCGTTCTTGAGTGGAAAGCACTTCGGTTCTTCTGAACTTGACTTTAAGTTTGAAAGTAGCCCTTTAGTTGTTAGAAACATTCTTGTTATGGCAAAACTAGGACTTTCCAGCAAAGACTAGGGTTTTCTTAATTATCATAACCTTACTCATTGACGTTGACTATACTGAAATATACGTATTTTGAAAGATTTAGTATTTTGAGATTTAGTATTTTAAAAAATTGAAATGAGTTGACTATGTGTAGCCGACTTTTGGCTATCAGATCTTTCCATTCTAAACTAAAACTCAAAGTCCACAGAGAGAAAAATCACCAATTTATTAATGATCACTGCCATACAATAATGGTAGCCTTGCAACTCAGTATACGAAATACAACTTTTTTAAGAAACACATAAGAGGTCAGAAAATGTTAAAAGTAAATAACCAGACTGATAGACTGTCGAACTAATTTGATAGAATAGAGTGGGCTATCTGCCTGAGTTTTTGCTTATCACTATTAATTGAAACCGATAAGACATAGACAAACATCATTACCAACCGTTTCCATATAGAATTGATTCGTTCTGGTCTAAACTGAACTAATAGTGAGGGACGTCTTTAACTCAAGCATTATACATTGCCCATTCCGGTGATACAACCCATATCCTAATGTAAGTACGACTGGATTCTCCAACAAGAAAATTCCTTAGTTTCCGGATAATATTTTTATTCCCCGAATCATCGAAAACCGTGAATTGTGGCTATATGTAATGGTTGAGAGATGCAATTTCAACAGATTGAATCTCTCCAAGATTCTAGCTGTGCCATGTTTGAAGCAGTAGTGCATTATACCCAGCGTGTACTGTGGAATTGGATGACTTATGACTGAATATTCTGGCCAAATGTTCACTTGTTTTTAAAAATGTTAACTGCCGTACATAATTCGTATTTGATCTAACAAAGAAGTAAAGAATATTGACTTTGCAGTCTAAACTCTGTATTTCTGTGAAGAAATGTTGGAGAGGAGTAGTGGCAGATTTAGGTCACACATAATTATGACTTTTCTACTGGATCTGACCTTCTCTAAAGTTCATAGTGCACAAAGAAAAAACAAAATTGGATTTACCTTTGTCCACAAAGTAGGATGAACAATGCAGAATGATTTGAGATTTTTCTTGAATCTGTATTCCATATTATCGTAGACTGATCTCATCCATCTGTATGATGGGCGATTCTCAGACTCAGTTCTGCTATGGAAATAAATCACACAATATTCTCCATTGATGTCATCCAAGAGCTTAACCAAATACAAGAAAGCCCTGTCCAAATCTAATTGATCTGGGCGAAACCATTTTCCAACGACGACAACCACTTGACGTCCAAGTCTATCTTGTCCACTTCTGTAAAGGCAACCAGATTTGGCAATTGCACTCAAGTCTTCAGTTCGAGCACGACGAAGGATACGAGATTCTCTGGAAAATAAACAAAAAAAATAGGGATTATAATTTCGTTGATATTACAAACTGCGAAGTGACTACCGTACGCGTACTGGGTCAATAAAAATTGATCTTTTAATTCTACAACAAATAATATTATAAATTGAATTTGTTTACACGTCTTCCTCCAACGTTTGCGCTTCCAGCGTATCGAACTGCAAATCCATTATAGGATCAAATGAACCGTACATGGGAATTAGTCCAAACAAAAACACGTAAATAATTTTCACACTGCACAAAAGATTTCCAGTAGTCACAGCAGTCGCACGTCCGAATTGTTCAAACCCAATTGTGATTATTAGAGTGATTGAATTCAGATCTTATCTCATAACAAGAACGTGCGTACGTACGTAGTTTGTGTTTTGTATTAGTATCTACTTAGTAATTGAGACAACTAGAACTAGTACTACTTGTGAATGGAATGGGAACGCTTGTGTTGACTTTAGATATTAAACCATTGTTATTGTTCAAAATAATAATGAATGTTGTTTCTTCGTATCGTTATGAAGTTCCTGGCAAATTTCAGGACTACACACGAAGCGACGTACTAGTAGATTGGAATTACTCACAAAATAAACCTTAACTAACAATAAAGTCTCGACGTACGTACGTACGTAGGTAAATGGGATAATAAAAATCTGGAAGCTAGAAAACTTCCAATTTCTTAATGAACACCACACACTGACTTGACTTATGTTGATAAGTAATTCCTATTATTAGTCTGTGCCAGGTTGGGAATGGGAGTGTCTTCAACTTTAAAGTAGTCAGGACATCAGAAGTCAATATAAGAATTTTTAGTAATCGTTAGAGTTAATGTTAGACGCTTTCATGTAGTAAAGTGACTATTACTACTTTTACGTTTATTTTACAAGGGAAACTTCCGCCGTGCTACAGAAGTCAAAGATTAGGGTTGGATCGAGAAAAACAACTATTCCAAAAAATGTATGTAATGCAGAGCTGGGCGATTTTGACTAATATTCACGTGAGAATTTTGTTAACTATTAAATTCGAACCATTCCTAATGAATTTCCTGTAAAATGTAATAATTTTAAATATTCACGTAAATGTTTTCATTATACGACCAAAGAATGGAACAGCTTGTAAAATATGACGGGTGGTACAACTTGAGAGCTGAATTAATGATGATGACACACATACATTACACATGGCGAGGTCACATTTATTCTGAAGTTATAATTTATGAAGTAAATACTGCATGACAGACCTCAAATATGTGTTTCGCTGACAAGTACTTACTAGTGAAATTTTTTCGAAAGAATTGAAGTTGTATAAAATTGTTAAACTGAAAGTTTGTGCGTAAATTCATGCAAAATTTAACTCCAAGCACTAAGTGCAGTATTTGTGGACCGCTAATTCGTGTCATGTATTTGAGAATGGTGAAAAATTACATTCAGTCATATTTCCTGAGTGATTCCACCACATCTCGGAGGATTGAATCTCCCTTGTGAACTTTCATGCTAAACAATTGCGGTTGCTGTAAGTGGTAAAGATATTTCATAAATTGCCTTCAAATGCCTAGTGAACAAGAACAACTCATGTTCACTCACTGAATGGTGAGTCTTAAAAGGTTAACAATTAAAATTGAATTAGTGCTGATTATCAAGTAGGCTATTTAGTTTATTGACACACTGCGAGTCGAAAGAACCAATACCAGATTATTCTAGTTATAGTTAGGTTTACAAAGCTGAATGAACATTCAGATTAGATGAGTTTCCGAAACAACACGGTTGTAAAACCGCTGTGCAAAAAAGTTAGTATAATTCTTGTAATAAATAAAGTCAAAAAGTTTATAAAGCCTTGGGACACGTTAAAGGAAACAAAATAAAAGTTTCGTATACTGATCTTCAATTTGTATTCAACTGTACATGTGATGCACAAACTTTTCACACCCCTGCACACAAACCGAAGCGAGTAGCACAAAATGCGATAGTATATTATTTGTAGACAATTTTTATAGAGGAACTAACGAGACATTGCCTTCCAATATCCGATGCACGCAGAACCTGTCACTTTCTCCATATTTCCAAAAAGTACTTTAAAAAGTATTAGAAAAAATTGCTACCGTGTATCTGTATACTACAAATTACACAAATCTCTACTTACTATTTAGGTGATTAGGTGAATCAATGGAAGAAACAGGTAGTGTAGATTTGGCACAAATTAGTCGGAGGCTTGTTATCTCACAAGAGATAGAGCCGCGCAAGTTGGTCTGGTATTTTGGTTTTAATATATTTATATTTAATGAAACATATTTAATGTCATATTATTAAAACATAATAATAATAACATATTTAATGAAACTTGTAGTTTATGATGCACTCGATTGGTATTTCTTCTAAATAAAATAGCAGTGTACAAACAGTATACAAACGCACAAATACTGGTTGGTATTTTTTTTATATATATCCGAAATTCAACACTTTGAAATAATTGTAAACTTCTCAAGAGGTCTCCTACTCGAGAAGGTCACCAAATATAAACCTGCTAAGAACTTATGCGCTACAATTTAGTAAAATCAAGCATTTCTGGAAAATCTTTCCCTTCGGAAACACTTAAAAAATCTCAAGTTGAAATATCCACAAACCATCGTCGGTCTAACATGGGAAATGTTCACTGTAGACTGCTCCCTGTAGTAGGAATACATGACAAATAGGTATCCACTGTCGCCCACAAATTCCCTCGTTAATGATTATGTGACCAGTTGCCACACAAATTACTCGGTTCAATGGTGGTTGTATTGGATTTAATAATTTACTGGAAATAGGGAAAACTAAATCTGAAATCTCCGCACAATACCGAAACAAAATTGTCCGAATCTGATATTAAACTTTACTGCGCCGATTCAAGTCAACTTAGGTCATGTAGTGATTTTCCAAGATTAACTTTAGTAGGTCAGAATTACGGTATCACTCCATTGTTGGAGTATTTCGTCATAAGGCTTTGCTTCGTATCTTTCCGTACTCACATATAACAAATAAATGGAGTCTAGTCCAGTATTCCAAAAATTGTAAAGCATAAACTCTGACTTGACAGGAAACTTGAGAACAGTCCGAATTTCTAAGTTTACCGTAATTATCACTTATCACGCAGGGGTTTCTTACAGACATTAGGAACGAATACAGTCAGAGAACTAATACAGTATTACTATTAATTTATAATTTTACGTACCGTTCTTTCGCCTCAATCTCGACGGCAATGTGACGTTCATTTTCATTGACAATCTGAATACTCCTTCGTTTTCTTCCATCAATGAGGAGTTTTTCCTTGTCCACATCGTCTTTCATAGTCACAAAATCACGATTTAATTCTGGTCTATTTTCTCCGTTCAAATCATCAGCCAGAGCGGTTGGACTTTCTGCTGGATTTGAAAATATTC
>JAQGCB010000893.1:0-17527 GCA_034698835.1 Protaphorura tricampata | reverse complement strand
GTTAATCCGGAGGAATTTCCAGATTGCAATTATCAGCTAGGTTACATCAAAGACCGTGAACCGGGATCCCAGCCGAGAGTGGAGGGTGTCCGGGAAATACGTAACTTGGCTCATATTGCCAGACGGCAGCGAATTGAAGAGTTAGCCATGTTTGTTAACGCAGTACGTGATATGAATTTCCCTCCCGATCGGGGCAGCGCAGGTATGCAGATTACTGAGAATAAATTACTTTCTCAATTCTTCACTTTATTTGGAGCCCAAGTGAAGAGCCTGGAACTACTTCAACATTGCCAATATGATTCAGCAGAGATTCCGAAAATTCTCAGTTTGACTCCTAATTTAGAGTCATTCGTGTTTGTGACGCCTTATTCATATTCCGACTACAGTCTCGCTTCTCCAGAAAAGTCGACAGCAAAACTGCAACTTGCAAACCTCAAGACTCTTGGAATTGTTGTTGGCAAAGCGTCTGGCGTGGAAGGTGAGGATAATAAGACAAAACTGTTTCTACAGGCTTTGTTTGGCTTGGTCCCAAAAGTAGAGAGACTTAGTTTAGCCCCACGTTCCTCAAACTACGCTGGAAATTTGGAATTGGCACTGGGAGAAGTGGAAATGTTCTTTGGAGGATTAATGGAATCCCGGATTTCAGTATTTAAAGCAACCATTCTTACACCTGCGGCAGCTCCGTTAATTCATTTGAAACAGATACACCTTAACTACACATTGAATGATTCAGAAGTAAAAGAGTTGGCCATGAAAGGATTTCTGTTAGAGGATGTCAAGTTCAGATTTGAATTGAATGTAAAGGGTGCTTCTGTCGACGGGTTGCTAAAGTCAGTACGAGGAACTTTGGTTAAAGCAAGATTCGATATTTGTGCTAGTCGGAATCTTTCAGAATTGGCTACTTACGTGTTCATGACCAGATGTGAAAAACTTCAAGAGATGACTCTTTCGGGCTACAAAGGATCGTTTAGATTTCTCGACAATTTTCCTGGTAAGATAAACTCTTGAATGATGATTCCTGCTCTTTATCCTAAAATGGGTTAAATTATTTTTAGTAGTCTCGCCGAAGACAGGTAGTATACCTTGGTGGGCGATGTATGGTAGGTAATAGGCTTGCAAGTGAAAATGACTGTAATTCTCATGTCGGAAAATTAATAATTGTCCGGACTCTCCGTACATGGCAGCACTACTATTGGATTTTGAAGGGATTTTGTATTTAGTTACCCGATTCAAATTCGAGATAGGGATAATCTTACACTTTTAATTTTTATACAAACTGATGACTAGTTCTAATTATATAAATCAGATTGACCACCTATGTGAGAATTTACTAATGTATTTCTCTTACATTTGTATTCCCAGGATTGAAATCACTTGAATGCTTTAAGCCTAGACTGGAAAACCAAGTATTCCCTCTGGATCTCATTCATCATGCATTACAGGAGCTGAAACTGAAATGCGAACCTATCAAAACCCGTACCGTAACTACTCGAATTGCATCTTCATTTCCAAATTTGAGGACATTTGAATTTCAACAAG
The DNA here is from genome assembly GCA_034698835.1 of Protaphorura tricampata. Classification (NCBI taxonomy): domain Eukaryota; kingdom Metazoa; phylum Arthropoda; class Collembola; order Poduromorpha; family Onychiuridae; genus Protaphorura; species Protaphorura tricampata. The sequence continues at coordinate 15,988 of JAQGCB010000893.1, read as the reverse complement.
GAAATGATGAGTGTATGAGAGCCATTTATTTGGGAATGCCGTACTTGGAGAATCTCGCCATTCTCAACGCCGGTTGCACGGACGATGGCATTTGCGGAGTTCCGAAACATATCTACAAAGATATTATCAACAACAAATCACTGACATTGAGTTTTGTTGAGCCTGGACGAATTCGGACGGATTTGTCTATTGCGAGCCTCACAAGTAATTAAGTACAAATTAAACTTACATTTGAGTGTAAAAATGTAGTTTAAAATATTTGATTTACACGTTATTATTTCTATTAGATTTGAACAGTCTCCGACTTGATGGCGATAAAATTACAGATGTCTCTGTAATTCTTGGAATTATAAGCTGCAAGAATTTGACGAATCTGAGTCTGAAGTCAAATCAGGTTAGTTAAATCTAATAATATGGACTTTAGCTCCTAACTTGCTTTTCTATATTCCGAATAATCCGAATACCCCATACCGATCGCTTGGGTTTCTTATAAAATTATCCGTTTGATGCAACGTGTACAAGTAACAGTTACTAGTTACGTTTAACTCAATATTTATTCTCTGTAGATCTGACTCTGGATCTATTATAGTTTAATTTGAAGGATACAATATTTTCTGCTATCTAAATTCCAGATTACCGATGAATCTCTCTTCAATATTGCTACCTCAAGAAATATGAGAACTTTGAAGACACTCAATGTGCATCGTTGTTCTCTAATCACTGAAGTCGGTAGAACTTTCTTGTCTGCAGAGTTACCAAAAATAGGGAAATCTTGGGACAGTAACAAAAGATATGAGGCCAACCGTTTCAAACTGCAAAGCTCTGGAGATAGAGAATGGATTGCTCAAATTCACGATTCCGATTTCTCTGATACTGACGATGATGATGATCCCGGGGTTGACGATGGGATCCATATGCAATAGGCTACTACTGAGACTAAGACTGTATTTGTTCTGAGGCATACAAAGACAATGGTTATGAGAATTGATTGTTCCTATTGACCAAAAAAATTACATATTTTGCCTAATTTACTCAGAGTATTCATTTATTAATTTTTACTCAAAATAAATTCGTGTCGATTCGGTTGTTCGATTTCAGTTTTGAAAGTTTGCATTATTGAAAAATTACAAGTACGGATATTATTGTGTGGCAATTGAGGCTCGAAAGCCTTTCCCTATGTTTCCCAAAACTGATGAAAATAGTGAATCTTTGAGAATTTTTAGGAAATGGCTGCTAACGTAGAGAAGACTGATTCGTTATAACTATTTTTGCCGTAATTATGATGTCAATGCATTATGGATTAAGGAGCTTCAGCTTGTTCCACGTTAGTCCACTTTGTTTTCCTATGAATTTTATGCATTTCGTGAGAAAGATTTTACTATACATGTACGCTTGTCATTCCTATACACAAGCGGAATTAAATTAGCCAGCTAATCAGACAGGATAAATTAAATGTCACACGTTGTGTCATTTAGTACGTACGTTACTGTAACGTCCTTGTTGCGTAAGATCAAGTTTTTTTTGTTATATAAGCGAGCGGGAACGAGTTATCTGCCTTACAGCACGCAATAAAATCTTTTGTCTGCCAAACCGGGCTAGGGCTAGACTAGAATTCTTACTACAGAACAGGATTCCTCTTGTCACTTGCCACTTACTCCTCTACCAATTTTTGACTTTTGGACAAATCGTTGGATAATTAAATTTTACACTCTTCTGAAGACCAAATTAACTTCAATTCTATTTAAAAATGGCATCTTCAACGAAAGGAAATGTTACACGTTGGGGTATTGTGAGTGCTGGAAGAATTTGTCATGATTTTGTGTCAGCTTTGGCTGTATTACCATCTTCCGAACACAAAGTCATCGCAGTTGGGGCCAGAAGTCTAGAATCGGCAAAGAAATTCGCAGAAGACCATGGAATCGGTACTGCGTACGGGTCTTATTTGGAACTAATGAAAGATCCTAATATCGGTGAGATGAATTCGAATTCTTTATCTAAAAAAAATTATTGGTCTCATATTGAAAGTTTGAAAGTATTGGGCATACATACAGGGTGGTTCATTACTACCCTGTCCAGTATTGTAGTGATTTGAATTGTAGAAAAAGCGTGTGAGATGTAGACATAACATACATTTTGTAAAGAATGTTAATGCTATTGTCGATACTGGTAGCTCGACGCACAGAAATTTTAAGCTTGGGAAATTAAGAACTGAGATTGTTATTATCAACTCTTGGTTTAATTTCGTAGTTTCATCTTATTTCTCTGCGCCGCGGTTTGCTTGATCAAAACCTCGTTAAATTCCCTATAAAATGTATGAATCAGTATTTTTGGAAACCGCTGTTGTAATTTCAAGAGTTTGATATTAGTTACAATTATGAACCACCCGGTCCTCTGTACTGTACGCTACGCATACGGCAGAGGCAGACAAACAGACTGAGGAAACTCGAATTCACAATTGTGTAAATTGTATTTCCTCTGATAAACTGTGAAAATAATGTTGGTTTCGTTCTTTTAGATATCATTTACGTTGGAGCCGTGGGTCCACAACATTTGCCACTGTCAAAACTTGCATTAGAGAACGGGAAACATGTTTTGTGTGAAAAACCGCTGTGTGTGAATGCAAAAGAAGTCAGGGAGTTGGTGGATGTAGCAAGAAAAAATAAACGTTTCCTTCTTGAGGTTTGTTCGAATTTTAGTTTGCTAATTTTGTATGCTTGAACTATTATTGCCACTGGGCTTTGACGAAGTAAATAAGTAATTTTTATTTTCTCCAGGGTGTATGGAGTCGTTTTTTGCCGTCATATTCCCGGCTGGAAGAAGAATTAAAAAATGGTACGATCGGAGACGTCAAACAAGTGTTCATTAAATTTTGTCTACCGCTAAGGGATTTTGATAGAAAGGGGTAAAGAATTAAGTTGCATACATTTTAAATTTTAAGGAATTCATTTTTTACTACATTTCGTTAGTGAGCATGTTACAATTTTAGGTACTTTTATTCAACAGGTTGAAAGACATTTGTCGGAGCTCCTTGATGGATATTGGAACTTATTGCATTCAATTTGCATCTTTGGTATTTGGAAAAGAAAAGCCATTGTCCATTGTGAGTGCTGGACATTTGAATGAGGGTGGTGTGGATGAAAGTACGAGTACAACGCTGATTTACTCCAATGGAAGAACTGCAACTTTCATCACTCACTATGGAGTAGCATTTCCCAGTGATGCGTTTGCATTTGGAACGAAAGGCGTCATCAGAGTAAGAACGATTAGTTGTTTTAAGCTCCCAATCAGATCAGACCATCGTCGCGCGTCGGCGTCTGAAAATTAATCTGAATTTGATACAAAAGAGCCAGATCAGATAATCAGACATCTGACAGATTTGGCCGGAATTATCAGATATAATCCTCGTCCAAAACTGGTTACCTATTCCTCGAAAGGAGATCTTAGAGATACATGAACCTGTAATATTATCTGATTGGTGGACGTTTCAATTCTCTGTGCTTGTTGTAATCCTGAAATCGAATGTTTAATTCATTTCAGCTACCGTCTTTCTGGTCCGCAACGTCATTAGAAACTCCAAATGGGACTATAGATTTCGATTTACCAAAATCATCAGACACGTTCAACTTTACGAACAGCGTGGGACTCTCGTATCAGGCTCAGGAGGCTCGGCGTTGTATTCAAAATGGTAAGTACACTTTGGATAATTTATTAAAACCCAACACAACAGATCGATCAACTGTCCAACTGTACAGTAATTCCTAGGATATTCATGGTTATTTTTTTACACATTTTATGGACTCTCTGATATTTTGCGCGAATTTGAGTTGGAAAGTGTTCTAACCTTAAGGAAAGGATTGAAATCTATTTAGTGAACATAAGTGATTAAAGAAGTTACTCATTCGAGCACGTATCACTGCGCCCCAACATATATTAGCCGCGCAGAGTAACTTTCATGTACACATTATTTGTTTTCCCGATCGAGAAGACTTGTAGTAACAAAATAATCAACTAATTATTTGCACAATTTGTAGGAGAAACTGAAAGTCCCAAGATGTCATTGGACGAGTCGATCTTAATTTCCGAAATCATGGATTCCATTCGAAAACAAGTTGGAGTTGTTTTTCCGCAAGACTAATTGATATGAGGATGCAGATGGAAAATGGTTGCGGAAACAAGCCGTTGAAAATTCGAAAACATGATTGACAGATATGAGGTTATGTTTGAGTTTACGTTCTCTCATAAGTCTTGAAAATACATCAGTATCAGTGTTATGGAATTTTGTTTGTGTATGCGTGTACATTTATTTGCAGAAAAGTAGGTATATTATTATACCGAATAGAGCTTCCCTCTATTCAAAAAAATGACGTTTGACCCGGCCAACCCGCTTTTATGGGAAAACCGAAAAGATCAGTCTCTATTCAAGGCCCGACCTACAGAATAAGCTATTAGGCACACGTTACATTGCCTAATTTACAATGGTATAAACAATGAAACGAGAAAGGATGGTATGGCTCTATAAGTGTACAAAGAGTCACCCAGAATCCAGTAGCAAACTGATATTCCATACCAAATTAAGGCCATCAAAATCCAGACAACAGTGTCAACCTAAATGGAGACACAATAAAACGCTATATGTTGTTTATGAATCATATAAATCGTACTTCCTTGACTATTGTTAATGTTTACTCACAATTTCAACACATTTCGAACGCGTTTCGTTTCGTCGAGCACAGTTTCTTATCAGAATTGCAATGAAAGTCAAGAATCCAGCACCGATTTCTAGAAAGCTAAGTGCTCGTGGTAAACCTCTCCATAAACCCAAACAGAGACCCCCAATACTCAAACCAATTGTAATGACCACTAATTCCTAGAAATACAACCAAAAACATTTTAATTAACGCAAATCGTGCCCGATGGTTGGTGGTGCGATGAGACAAAATGAGATCAGGCCAGGAGGGTGAGGGCAGGCAGGAGAAAGCGCATCAAGTCATTAATTCATATTAATATCTTGAAATCTGCTAGTTCAACTGACCCAACCTTTCTCCATAACGATAACACAAGTGTGCTGTGCAATGTACAATGTCTATCTATTTAAAATGACAATTTCATTTACCCTTAGCGGAAACATGTGTGGCCAAACGGAGTACTTTCTCCTCCGAACAATTTTTTCAATGATGAACGTGGCACCCGCAACGGTGACGCCGAAGGCCAAGAAGTCGAAAAATAGAAACAGATCTGACACTCCCTTTCGATGGATGTAAGATCCCTGATATCCCCAGTAATAATCGTCATGTTCAGTGACGAATTCACTTGGTTTCAAGATTTTCGTCAAAACTCCGGCTTCACCGAGTCTATCAAATTGTTTTAGGATTTCCACACAAGCTTCACACTCCTCACTTGCAGATAATTTGATTTCGGTTTCGTGAAAGCGTTGGTAGGATTTTTTATATGCATAGTTCAGACCTCCTCCCTCGAAGTTAGAATTCCAGTCAAACCAAACGTAATTCTCCCTTTGGGAATGACCACAATAATCCCGTCTTCGGTAACACTTGGGTGTATCTTTTGCATCTTTCGTCTGGAGTGCTTTCCGTCCTATTAGTCGACTATACAAAATAGAAACTTAATCATTATTAGTAGTTATTGGAAAATAACTTTGGACAGGGTGTTCTATCATATAATTCTTTAGGGAAATGGTCAAATGGTTACCTGACCCTCGAATTCGAATAGAGTTTGGAGTGTTCTTAGAAATAGCGGCGGCTATGACTTGTCTCATGTATTTTACCTGAGAATGACATTAGAGCACTTGGAAGTGGGACGCCATACATTATACAAATTCGAGAGTAGGTTTTAATAGCAACTGACCCAAGAACCCCAATCATAAATGAATCAGCAACCGGGCGATAGAATGAATACGAGTCCGTGTGGCTTTCTCCGGGATACCGATTATCAAATCCTGAACCGCGATATATTTCATTAATACTGGGCGTATGGTTGCTTCCCACGGCATATAAATAGTAGATATCCGTGATTTGGACGAGGAGTCTTGCGTATGGGAAAAATATGATGGAGAGCATGACCTTATAAATCAGAGCCATCCCTTTCCCTGTGGAACAATCTCGCCGATAAGGCCATCGCATGACCATTATGATTTCCAAAAGCTTTCTTCCAGTGTACCCCATCGGTGTCCAATAAATCCGACGTTTTCTTGGGAAACAAATCCCGATGATTATGAATACGACGGTCGCGGATGAAAATGTTCCAAACACGCCAAGCCACACAGTGTTGTCCAATGGTTGGGCGAAATGTTCGATACTTCTAGCCAGATTAACTTTATTTCTAGTCTGAACTCGAGTGACAAAAGTCACAAAATCTTTCAGAAGAGCACCGACGCTAATTCTTCCGGGATAAGATTTTCCGTCGTAGTCTCGGGGTATGAAAAGGTGAAGAGCATTTCTCCTTTGACCCATGGAATTTTCTTTCTCTATCTTCAAGTCCATGGATGCCCCAAACTCCAGTAATATCGGGATTAAACTTTTAAGACTTAACGCCAGGTCTGCATCACTGTAGGACAGCATGACCTTAGGTCGAGGTAGTCTGTTGAAATTGCTTCTATAATTCAGAAACCTTCTGAGTTCACGATCGCCGTCACCGTCGCTTGTGTCATTTATGACAGTTCCGAATACTTCTGATTAAATATTAATAAAAAATACATTAATCTAATTAGGTGACCGAAAATCACGGCTAAAGCAATAAACATATTATTGTTATATTAATCACATAAAGATAAAGTTACCTGGTGTATCCTCATTTCCCTCCGTCGAAGTTGATAGTATTCCAGATGTAAAAATTCCCATTTCAGATACGAAAAGAACTTTAGCCGGAAGTTGGACCCATTCACGACGCGGCTCTCCAATTACTATGATCACATCTCCCTTTCGGATCCTAATGCGAATACGACCACTACATATTGCACGATGAAAGTTGTTCTGACTCCCATCAATTAAGTACACTTTGGTCATCCAAGGTATAGAGAGACCCTTGTCCGCAATACCCAGTACCATCAACCCATCCAAATCGACTGTTCTAATTATCGTGCTCGTCCGACGTGGAGAGATTTCCGAGATAATGGTATCAGAAACACCAATGAAAATTATATCGGGCATTCCTCGAATATTCTCAAGAATTCTCTCGATTCTCTGTGTTGTCGAAGACCCAAAATAACTTGATACAGAAACAATGAGCAGAGATGAAATTAATAATACTCCTACTACTTGCTTCATTTTGAAAAGACTACAAAAATGAACTGGAAAGTTAAGGTATTATGACTATTCACTAGTTTTATTCTATATCATGCATGACAGACGAAGTATGTGTGCATATTTGAACTATTCAGTACCATTTTCCGGTATAATTTCAGCTATGTAAATACATACTTCTCCACTTTAAGATACATAGTCCGTAATAAAGTTTAGACGATAGACGACGTGACAAAACGAACAATTTATTTAGATGAATCGATTTTGCTCGAAAAATGTTTCAAGATAAAAACAAGCATTGAACATTGAAGTTGGAAAAGTTTGAAGAGCCAGAGAGCCAGGCCAAGACAAAGTTACCAAGTGGTTTCAACTCAACAAGTGTGTTTCTGATACTGATACGGTTTATGCATTATGAAATGACCATCTTAATATAGCTTTAGAGGGGTTACGATTTATCAAACATCCACCATAAGAGAACATCCATTACATACCTACATCCAATCCAATATGGCTCAAAATTATCATACAGTTTTTGTGGACATGAAAATACGGAATTGTTCACAATCTTGTCAATCTTGATAAAGCTGCATGAGCACTCGTATCGAAACTTCTTCTTTTTCATGTTCGTAATGTAAGTATATACATTTTAACGTTTTTCGGCAGAGCTTTGTCTTATTGCTGTTAGAGTGTTAGAATATTAGAAAGTAGGGCTTTAGTCATGTTCTTCATATATTCTACTGATATCTCTAGCACAAAAATGCCACAAACCATAAACCAATTCTTATTAAAAGGTTAGATACCGACATTTCAGGCAGCTGGTTACGTCAGCACATTTTATGATTTTGAGAGTTCCGAATAATTTTCCTTTAATCTTCTCACATATTTTAATAATTATATTTATGTCAGTACTAACTATATATGTATAATATATCTTTTTGACAACCACGTTATAAAAACTTCCTGTTTTAAAATTAAATTCAGCTCCTATACTGAATCAGAATCAGATTGATCATCATTTTTGTATGTCTGTACTTTAACTTTACTCGACTTTACCATTACCTTGGCTATACAGAGTTGTATACAAAAAGAACATAAAATTAATTACTTTTTTCATTAAATCCAACACAAATTAATTTAAATAAAACTCGCGATACGATGCATAAGTGCAAATCTTGTACTTGTACTAGCACTTATTTACAGATTTAACCATAGCATGGGAAACAATCAAGTCATCAGATGGAATAATTCCAAAATAAAGGGTGCAAACTGCAAAGCGTTGTCTGTATTCTGTATAGAAAAATTCTGTTTATGCTTGACACTCTGGACTCTGACACATACATGAGATCAATGAGTTGGAATTGGAATTGTGGATTCGTACCTGGAATTATTACAATTGATAACGAATTTACCACACTTGCTTTCATTTTTTTTTCAATACTTCTTCATTACATCTTTTTCTTTTCGTTGCACGTTCTTAATTTCGCTGCGTCGCTGCTGTATTAAAGTGTCAGAGTATAATCAGTGTTTCTCTATTTTCTAGCAGCATGGAATATTTTCCTGTCGTTGGACTCATCATTTTGAGCCACCCTGTACATGTACACGGGTTCAATTTTGTGCCACCCTGTACTCAAGTCATACACTACGCAATAGCACAAAAATACAAAAAATGGAATGAGGGACGGGCTGTCGGGCTGATGGGCTACGGGCACGAGACATGGGACATGTGGAGCCGTGGACTCTATGTTAAACTCCTATACTGTCCCTGCTGACTAAAATTCTTCCGGGATTCCTCAATTCATTCAATAATATTTTTATTCATTGATACAGAATACAGAAAATTCATCACAACTTAATTTTAATTACTACAATTACATCACACAAATCACAATTTAATTCATAATATTCAACAATTAAATCGTCAAAAAGTATTTTGTGTAGATATTTATTATTCCAAGCAAGCCATCCAAGCCGGAAATTCATTTTGGTGAGTGCATGATCAATGGTATCTTATTGTTACACGCCGACGCAAAATTATATAGGTATTGTATTACGTACGTACGTACATTTTTGGGTTGGTGGAAGTATCGCGTTTCCGAATCGAATCGAATCGTCCGTCGATTCTCGATTGTCGAGTTTCTTCTTAGGCTCTGGAATTCTGGCACCGCACAACCCAAGACACATGCAATATGCAATATACCATACCCGAAACCCGACCTCCTTTTGTTTGTTGTATTATTGTCAGTTTTGTGCTTGTAATTTAATTTTTATGGTCAATTTGTAATTTGAATAAATTTTTTAGTGAAAGCTGAGTGCTGAGAACCCCGATATTCGTGGACTGGATATTAGGGACGTCGTAAATGTTGGTGTAATATCAGCATCAGCTGGACGCCGGACAATCGAGTCCAGTATCGGCAGGTTCAGCCTGTGCAGTATCGAATCAAGTCTACCCAAGCACCCAAGCCAAAGGTCAATTAAATGCATCAGAAATAAATGTCATCTTCTCATCAGTTGTCGATAATCTGAACTTGGAAGCACGGACTAGTTGAGAAAGCAGAATTGATGTGGTATCGCCGTGTACGAGTACCCACCGTCTATAGGACTTAAAAGTAATTCTTTAATAGATATACAATTAATTACATTTATTTTAGTTTCCAGTACTTGGTAACTTGGTAGTTTAAATTATAATGAATTGAAGACAGTTAGTAGAGCTTCTCGTTCAGCTTGTCATATTAACATATTGTCGCCGAAACTGAAGTATTTGGAAAAGGATTTTTGAATTTTAGATCCTATTTCCGAAACTTTAATTAATAAATACGAGGAGTAAAATTATACATGCCTTGGATTCAAGGAAGACAACGCAACTAGCGGCTTAAGATATCTCTAATCTTCTTTTTTTTTAAATTGGTATCTAATCGAATCCCTAATTGTGTAATAATTCTCTACTGACTAATGTCTAATTTCAGGAGATAAAACAACAGAAGAGGACGCCTTTTGAAGATGGCATAAAGTATTAATAGTACTATTATTGACTGATAAATCAAGCTACTATTGTACTATTCAATTCTAAATCAAAACAACCAAATCATGGACACAAATGAAGAGACTGCTGCTACAAGTACGTCTAGTCTTACTCAGGAAATGGACGTTTTAGATTTGCTGGAAGCATTTCCACCTCCCAGTTCCGAAAATCTGATTCCTCCTGGTCCAGCTGTTGTCGAATTAAAAGGTGATGATGATACAATACAAGAGGAAATGGTAAATGCTGACGGGGCTGAACAGAATGACGACAGCAGTGAGTTTGAAGACTGTGACCAATTTGAGGAATTCATGAGCCCTTTGGATTACTCCCCGATCAAATATGAAGAGAGCGATAAGTCTAGTGTGGACGACGAATGGTGTGATGTACCGGAAAAACGCTTTAGAAATCTCATGGGTTTAGCATCTCCGAAGATATCTGTACTCAAGCGACCATTCGTGTACGACGGCGATATTCATCCGCTTATGATTCCAAATGTGAGTTGTTTTGTTTATCGCGTTTACTTTAAGTTTATCCCGGCCGTCCCGTTGAAGTATTGAAATGGAGGGTTTTGAGATTTTTTTTTAGAGGCGATTGCAATAATTCCTTATGACATCAGACTAAATAGACTTCTTCAGTTCTTCAGACCTTTGCTGAAGTCAACTTGGAAAACTCCCATTTGAGCAATTTGAAGCTTAAGCTTGTTTCTTCATTGTCAGTGAATGGTGACACCCCCATTCGCTGTAAAACTGTTTTCTTTCGTTTATCCTTCGCAGCAATATTGAATTTTAACTTTCTATAATTGTTTGGATTTGTTTTTGTTGACTGTTTTAAATTACTGCATTTACATTTTGGTTTTATTTGGTCAATGAGTACTACACCAAAATAGAAATAAAATATTCTGAATGGTCATTCTGACTATCTTTGGTTCAAAGTTCAAATGCACTGTGTGTCTCAACAGGATCGGATCACCAAAATATATTACTTCGTTTGACTTAATATGAAATCGCGGCTATTATAGATTATAGATTATTCAGAAATGTCGTTACAACTTTTGCCGGATTCACCCGATAGTCCGATTCAATTCAATCCGATTCACATTCACGTAATTCTTTCGTATTCCCATTCGTTCCGAAAATGTTATATGTTAATGTTAACCACGTTTAGTGCTTACGACGGAATCCCATAATTTTGAACTCTGGACAAGCAGACATAGTCAAGTTCAACATGAACGGTCATGAGATCTATTCATGAGTGAACGGACATACTTTATCTCGTGTGAAGAAGAGGTGGTCAGATCCTGTGTCCTGTCGAGACACCCGGTTCTAGTTAATAAGAGCCCCTTGTTAAGGGGGAACGATTGTATGGTATTTCATTATTTGACCTGAATTATTTTTTGCAGGTGGTTCGAGACATACTCACGCGTCTTGAGAACGTAATGGATTTGCAAAATTGTCGCCTCATAAATAAACTTTGGGATGTTGAGGCCTGTAAATTACTTCAAAGTCGAGTTGCAGTCACCTTTCTTGACCAGCAATCGATTTCAAATTATCTTTTACTCTTTTCAACGTGTCAACGATATCATCCCCATGCTACATACCAAATCTATAACAATAGTTTCAATGACTCCAATCTAGTTTTGAATCAATTTTTTACGACATTTGGTAATAGAATTGGAACACTCATTCTTCAGCAAGTTGAAGTACCATTCGAAAAACTTTACAACGTTTTGCGACATCAAGTTACCAATTTGAGATCCTTGTGGCTACGATGTATGCCAATACTAACAGAAGTTGACTCCGCGGAGGAGGATGGAAAAACATCAAGTCCTAAACCATCTGGGTCACCCCGAACGTTTCCAAATCTTCATTATCTCACAGTTGGTACCCGTGACTTTCTTCATACCTCGTCAACTGATCTGGGTGCTGTAAAAAGTCGGGAATCCTTCGTAAAACTTGTACATCTTTTTCCAAATTTGAGACGAATCACAATATCAAAACTTGATCACGTAATGAACTCAACGCATTGTGTGAACGTCTTACGAGCTGTCGTTGCGGTCGGCCCAGATCGCCTGAAGTATTTGGATGCATTAGACTTCCCTCTTGAAGTGGATGAACAATTATTGTCTGAATTCACAAGTCTGAAATGCCAATATTTGAATGAATTGGATCTGACACTTACTACCGTAGTGAGAACACAAACGGTCGCAGACTTTTTTAGTACAGTTGGTCCAAATATGAGAAAGTTGTCCTTAGCATTTCCACGGACTTACCCTTATGGCTTCCAACATGTTCGACTTCTTGGGCAAGATTTAAGAAATGTTAGAGACTTGACGCTTGAGAGATTCCGATGGAATTTAGGATTTTTGGAACAGTTGACTCGTCTTGAGAAGTTGATATTTAAAGAGACGGAAGTCAATTCAATTTTCCCAAACATGTCTGTAGAATTACCGTTAAAGGTCTTGAGGATTGAGGTGGAAGAAAATTCATCTCTTCCACGAATCCCAGCCCCCTCATTAGGGAGAATCACTCGAACTTTCCCTTATTTGAAATCGCTACACATTTCCGGTCTCACGGACGCTTGCCTTCGTATAATTTACTTTGACTTACCCTGCCTAAATAAACTGGAATTGGTCAACGGGGAGTTCACAGACTATGGGGTCACCGGAGTCGATCTAGAGGTTTGCAAGGATTTAGCTGAGACAACTACTTACCTCGTAGTCAATGCTGATAAATTACGGACGGACTTGTTCATTGGAAACCTTACAAGTGAGTGAACTTTTTAATTATAATTAATATAGAATTGAAATGTTGTTGAGAGAAACTGAATAACTGTCAGTTATATAATTTTCGTCATTCAATATCGTTTTAGGCTTGAAGTGTCTCCAACTGGAGTCCAATGAAATGGGTGATCTCTCCATACTCTTTGGTGTGTGCAAATGTTCAAAATTGGAATCGCTCAATCTGAAATCCTCAAACGTAAGTAAATAATTTATTTTGACAGTCGGTTATAAGACTAAGGTCGTCCATACTTAGCTTGGTCAGATCTTCTGGCCTGACCCGACGTAGCTGAGATTGTGTTGTGTATCGCCTAAGGCCCCACTTCGAGATCAATTGAACAGTCTGGATCAAACTTTTTTAGAAAATTAATGTTTCATTTTGTTATTGTTATCCCAGATAACAGATCTTGCCGTCGAAGCACTTGCAGATCAATTGGGACATTCTTTAAAATCTCTGAACATTCTCAACTGTCCTGAAGTATCTGAAGCCGGAAAATTTTACTTTAGAGAATCCGTACCATTTCCCGCTGCACTAGTCGAGTTTGAACCGAATCCGGAAAATGAGCGAGCAACTGAGCGAGCTAACGCTTCAAGACGTCATCGCTTCTGTGATACATTTATTCGACGAAAGCGAACATCCGTTCGGGAGAACGATGACGAGTCTGACTATAGAGGAAGGGAGACTGGTGAAGGCAGTGGTGGTGCATATGGTGGTCGTCGTTTCCGCAACATTCATCATCGTCTTAATAGTGAGAGACACCTTCAATTACGAAATTATCAAGCTCAAGCCCTGGCTAATGCCCCACCTCCTAACGACATCGGGGAGATTGAGGAATTGCCATTTCAGCTGCAGCCAATGAATGTACAAATGTTGGGGAACGAAGACGAAGAGTTAATGGATGCATTCGACATTGACTTAGATATTCCCGATCTCGGCGTGCATAACAACGCTCCACCAGGTATATATAATCCTTTAGTGGACCAATTTATGGACGATTCAAATTCAAATTAGTAGGCTTGCATTGTTTGATGTGGTATATAATTTGGATTGGATGATGTGGTGTTTGTTGTCGTGCATAATCTTCAAGTTTTAAGGCGGTAGGCAATATACGATTACGATATAGGTTGAATTCATAGGTTATAAAAGGTCCATTTCTTTTGAGCTTCATTGCTCAGAGTTCAAAACTACAATGGAAACTTGAAGTTTTATTTGCTCCCATTAATGTCCCACGCGAGGTATTAGCTAACTGAGGGAATTTGGCGACCATCCAACCACATTGGGGCGTACCTAAAGTTCGTCATGGTGAGGGAACTCAAAATCAGTACCATTTACAACTAATTTAAAAACTACGATCTTTCCGTTGACCGCTACCCCTTAAGGCAGCGTCCACCTAGTCTTCCACGCCCCTTCGAAGACTGAGAGGAACCCGTCCGCAGCGACCATCTACCCTTACACGTCCGCTGACGGCTAACCTGTTAGTAACGATAACGACTATCCTTGCCTTCTAAACCATCTTCTCCTTCCCCTTACACACAAGACAAAATCTCATACAAAATTAAAAATCAACATTAGGAAATTAGCACAATTTAAAAATATGCCAATCTTAACGAAGAGAACAATTAGACACTTCAATTTGCTTGACCAGATGCTGGGAATAACGTCTTTGTCATATAATGTGGCTCATACTCTAACTTGTCCCCTCCGTCCTTCTCCCGCGCCACCTCACCCTCCCCATGAAGTGTACCAAGTAGGGCTCGCACCGGATCGGAAAAGAAACGGAACCGAAGCGCCGTTCCGTTTCGTTCGTGTTCCTACCATCACTACATTAAACAGCAACACATTTATTAGTGACTCGTTCGCAATTATTTAATTACAATCAGCACAATAAAAATGTAAATACCACAAGTTGGCTTGCGCTTTTAATTTCATCATGACAAATGAAAATCAATTAGTGTAGTCATACAGCATACTTTATTAACATGTTACTTAGTTTATTATAATTAAAAGAATTAATTCATGTCTGGATTTCTCGACTAACAAATTGCATTGTGTTATAGGGGAGAATGAATTGCAATAGTTTGCATAGTCCGTCAGTCCACTTCATCCTTATCTTAAACAAACAATTACATTAGTCGACATGGCGTGAGTTAAACTCTAATTTTGGACGATTTCATCGAATCATTTTCGAAATCATTCGAAAATAAGTTGCCTTGGGAGAACAGGTATTCTTCTCTCCTCGTCGTCAATTTCCATGTCCATACCATCAAATTCGTTGTCGTACATGTCAATGATGGGCATGTCATCATCATCCAGCTCCAAGTACTCATCATCGGATGGAATCTAGGAGAGAAAGGTACTGTCATTTCTTCCTAAATTGAAACTAAATATCAGCCAATAAACTTACGACGACTTGGATATTTGACATGGCATTGTCAAAGTGACCATCCTGTATCCAGTATGCGGTCTCCAACCGCTTCACATGTGAAATATGATTTGCCCAATCTTCACTGGAGTACGTAGCAATGCATTCTTCCGCAATAGTTTTGACGGTGTTTATATCCTGCTTTGTGTTCTGCTTTCTTACTTCTGTCTTTATATCCTTCCACACAGTTTCTATTGGATTTAGGTCGCAGTTCCAAGGGGGTAGCCTTAAGATTTCGTGACCTCTTGACTTAGCGGCCAGGTCAACGGAATGGTAATTGTTAGTTCGTTTTAGAACCTTGATCATGTCCCAGAGTTGCCACTTTAAGACAGTTGTCATTGGTGGAACAGTTATATTGACCCCTCGTTCTCTTTAGTTAACCAATCGTGCATGGTCTTCTTGAGGTCATTCGACTTGGGACTAGTCGAGGAACTGTGATAGCTTGCGTTGTCGCAGATTATTAGGTACTTCTTTCCAGTTCTGTCTAATGAGTCCAAAAGTGTTTTAAACCAAC
>JAQGCB010000892.1:0-17547 GCA_034698835.1 Protaphorura tricampata | reverse complement strand
ATATCTCACTTTTTGTCGGACTCCCCCTGATTGGGCTGGCGATGGGGGGGCAATGGTTATTTGGCACCCTGTACAATGTACAATGACCGAGGTTAGAGATTCGTATTAAATTGTATGACGCATTTATTTCACCCGTTTATTTAGTTCAAGGTGATTCGCTAATTGCCTCTTGGTGAACATCGCTATCAATGATTCAGCTTGAAGTTTTATCTACATGCAGGAGGGGTTCAAAACTAATTAGTAAAAATTTACTGTTTTCTTAACTTAAAGCTTCGGTTGCATAAATCTCAAACAAACCTTAGTAGACATTTGTTCACCCATCCGAGATAATGCAAACACGTTCAAAAATGCGTTCAAAGCTCCAAATATCGAAATCAATGTAAGCAAGCCGTCCGATGAGAGTAAAATTGAAATTCTGGTCAAACTCAGGAGAAACCAGAATATACGACTGGGAACGAGAAATATAATCGATATTCCAGCAATCTCTCCAAACAAGTTAAATGTGTTTTTGAGTTCTTCAAAACAGTTATTAAAGTCATTTATCTCTCCAGACCCGTCATTTGGCATTCCCATATCTCCACGGTCAGGCGATATGTCAATAGTAGTGCAATTAGAATCGCTTATTTTGGGTTTCGAAATTGTGATTCCTAAGCTACCGCCAGTACCGCCTCCCTCACAACTATGTAGAAACTTCTCCTTAAACGTACTGTAGAATTGTTCAGACAAGTTGCTTAACCTCTGGCCAAACGTTAATATGAAACCGATGACAAAAAATTCTGAAGAAATGATAATTGCGTCATGGCTGCATTGTATAACCACGTGAATTTCTTTAAAATTTTGAAATATGTGTGACTGGAAAATTCCTATCCACTCCGTACGCAGCACATAGTAAAAGCAAATCAGGACGCTTTTATACACGATTGAGAACAGAGGTACAAAACTGCATAATCCTTTAAATATTCTTCCTCGATCAAAATGACCATATGGCTGAAGAAACTGGCTAACCTTAGAATATAGTTGAACCAGTTTTGCAATTTTGTAAGAAGTATAGAGAATAATAACTCTGAGGGTGCAATCTCCGAAATAATATAACCAGTACGAAATCATGCTATAAACCAGAGCGGACGGTTTGCTGATTTCGTGGTAGGAATTAAAATTAGAAAATGTGTTGTCTAAACCAAATCTGATGGATGTGATTGCTATCAGCCAAGATACTGCAGTCGCGACTTTAGACGTCTTGCCAAAATTTGGTGAGAATGGATTTGGGGTTGGTGTGGGTAGACAACCACAGAACCACCCGGTATAGAATATTGTTCTGAGCCACCAATCTTTCTCGTGATTTGAGTTCATGATTATTCTGCTTTAGACGAACGTATACTAATAACAGAAGTTACTTCAGGCTAGCTTGTGTGAATAGTCTACCAAAATTCTACGTCTCACAATCTATAATGAGGATAAGTACGTACAAATATTATATTATAACGAATTTGAAAAATACTCTGATAATTACTGAATTTAATTTATTGTTTCTGGTGTGGTCGTAATCAATTAGCGTGAAGTATTTGCGAATTGTATTATCGTGGAAACCACACTCGGTGAGGATCGCGTCGGTACATAGAGAACATACTTCAAGAATCGACCAACGTATTTTAATCCAATTAATCTGATTGTTTTATAGTAGAGTTATTGAATACCATCGGTAGTAAGCAATACGGCATAATCGTTATTACACATGGGAATATAATGATATATCATTATCACACCTTCTCCACCTACTTTGTGTGCATAAAATAGTAACCCAAAACCGAGTCTAGCTTACAATCGTAGTAGTTTATCAGAAGCCCTACATCCCACAAATGAGTGAATAGTGCCCAGGGTTGTATTCGTTTCGGTAGGGTTAGAGGACACAAACTTTCACCACTTTCTCCACGAGAGATAGTAGAGAAAGTTGGCCGAGTCGCGTACGAGCCCTGGGTTATAATATGAACCAGATTCTAAAGGGTCATTGACAGTATTCCGATAATAGAGTATGGGCAATCGACATCACATAACTTATAATTGAACTTATTAAATCTGGTTGCGATAAGTCACAAAAATAAATGTTCAAATCAAGGCTACTCATTTACATAGGATATTTCATGGTTTGGTTTACTGTAACTGTAAGGCTTAACTAAATTCTAACAACATTCTTTACATATACTTTACTATGATGACAATAACAGTATTTTAGCAGAATTTGTTCAATAGTTAACTCCTTTAATCTTACACTGGTGATGGAGAACCTTCAGTCAATCGCAGTTGGAATATAAATATACACATCGCCAAAATTGTCCCGGCCAGCTGAAAAACAAAATTAACAAAATTGTTAAACAATATCTCTGTACTTCACATCAATATGCTAATCAATATTGAAGAAAAATTAATGCACCATTCTGACATTCAGACATACGCTAGTCGGTCAGCATCTTAGAGATTCTGTTCTTTTTTTCTATGCCAATAATACAGAAAATAAATTATGAATCCAAAACTTACGGCTGGAAGAAGACGGTGATTAAGTGTGAAGAAATTTTTCGCCGTTAGTTTCCATCGCCAATCTCCCATTGATTTTGTCATTACTCTTATCTGGCCAATCACATTTGAATTGACTTTTTTTTTAGAATTAAAAACTTCCTATGTATTAGTATTTTAAGTATAATTTACTATACCTGTTTGTTCATTTTTTCCTTGTTCGACAACTCCCACTGATTTTGCATCTTATTCAGAGCTTTAGCTTGTAGTTTAATCTGTAAGTGGAACCATAATATACATTTATGTATACTCGTAACCGATGGCTTCCGAAATCCGATTTCGAACACTAGGTATTGTTGAAAGTGATTTCTTTGTTACAGAATTGATTTTAATGACAAACCTGATTAGACATTTGTTCTCCGAGACGAGATAGAGCAAATATTTTGAGAAACGCATTCAAAGCCCCTGATATCTCGTGGACTTGAAATTCCGTACTGGACGATGCCGAAATTGTAATGGAAATCAAGTAAATCAGAAACCAGAACGTACTTGATGGAACAACGAACAAGAGGAAAGTTCCAGAAATTTCTTCAAACAAATCAATTTGTTTCAGTTCATCGAAACAATTATTGAAACTGTGCAACTCATCCGCCTGCTTCTCAGATAGATGTTTCGTCTCTACTATAAAATCCTTTAGTTCTACTTTGGGTTTTGTTCCAATCATTTTCTGACAATTACGAAGAAAATAATCTTGAAATGTAATGTAAAATTGCTCTGGTAAGATGAGTAACATCTGACCTAACAAAAGCGTAAACCCGACGATGAAAAACTGGGAGGATGTGACTAAAATATCATTGCTAAACTCTACAATTCTATAAAGATTTGTGAATTGTCCAAAAACACTTGTTTTCAAAATTGTCAACCATCCATTTCCCATTCCGTAAAAGTGATTTAGCCTAATAAGTTCGTGTAAGGTTGCTAAAAATATTGAAAAGTTAGCTAGCCCTCCAAACCCTCTCATTTTTATACACCCTTTCTTAAGAAGAAATCCATCAACTTTATAGTAAAGTTCAAGAAGTTTTACAATTTTGTAAGATGTGTACAGTGTGACTAATCTGACTGTGGAGTCTCCAATATAAAACATGCAACGGGTCGTAATATTGATAATTTGTTCCGATGGCTTTATATTTCTGGTGTATGCTTTATAATTTGCAAATACATTGTTTACACCTAATGTGATGGAAATCGCAGAAATTAACCATGCAATGATAGTCGCTAATTTGGATTTCTTGCTAAAATTTGGTGAAAGCGGATTTGGGGTTGATGTAGGGAGACACCCACACAACCATCCAATTAAGAATACTATTCTGAGAAGCCAATCTTTCCCAATCTTTGTATACATATTTTAATAATTTCTAGTTGTTTTTCTATTATTGAAGTAAAAGTTTAAGTTTCTCGGATGAATATTTCTTGACGTCTATCGAAGTACGAAATACTTGTGCCTTAACCAATTTGAGTTTGTCAACCGATAGAAAAGTCAAGCCACTATCCATAATTGTTAAACTTAATTTTGTGTGAATGACCATTAAAATATTAATAAATTCGCCCACATTGCTACATGTACAAATTGTGGAAGAAATTATTCGGGAATGATCTATTATGTATTTAAATTGTATAGTCCACTTCGCTCACAATATGTGAGATGATGGTGTGGCATATTTACTCAGCGCTGTGTTGTAGATAACATATGTAGGAAACCAGTATTGACTTGCACTCATTCCTTAACAAAATTATACGTTTGGGTTTGACAACCTATTTACTTTGCCGTTGAAAATAACGAAAAGACTGAGAATTGAACATATAAAATATAAACTCTGTTCATATTCCCTTATGAAAAGATTGATAGCATTAAGTTGCCAATTTTCAGTTGCAATAACAGTTGCTGCCATTCTGCAATTTGATTATTGAATTATTGATAGATTCAGCCTTACCTGGCATGATGTTAAGGCTATTAGTACGTTAGAATTCTTGATCCACAAAATGTTCTAATCAGAATTCCTTTATTGACCACTTAGCGCAAGGCAACCTAAACTGTAGACGAAGCATCCACCCGGTTTTATGAAAATATGTTATGGTCACCTATCATTATATCAGTTTATGATCGCAGCTAATATACGAGTTTAGTACAACATTTTTAGAATGCCAATTTTCCTTAGCTGGAGTCGGGAGTAAAAAAATCGACGACATGAATGTTTAAACAAGGATAATTCTTAAATAAGTTTATTATGAGACAAAATTAACTGCTTCAAATATTTACAAACTAATTACTACAAGCACATCAAAATCCTCCAATTGAAATTGAAAAAATCCAACTCCCTATTAGACCACCGATGGAGAACTTTCAGTCAGTCTTAGTTGGAATATAAAAATACACAATGTTAGCATTGTTCCGGCCAACTGTGAAACAAAATTAACAAAGTTATTAGCACTACACTTAAATACGTGTGACAAGTGGAATGAATAAAAAGTAATAAATTGTTTCTTCTGTTTGGATAAATTGGTAGTAAAAAAGACCGTTGGTGTCGGTTTCCTTTTAGTTTCTAGGACTTAATTCACAGCCTGTACAAAATATCCCATACATTACACTTACTGTTGGCAGAAGTCTGTGGTTAATTGTGAAGACATTTTTCGCCGTTAGTTCCCATCGCCAATCCGTCATTGATTTAGCAACGATTCGTATCTGTTTGATGAATCGAACAAAATTGTGTATGAATTACCTATTCTATAGTTATAATGTAACCCTAATTACATACATCCGAGCTGTGATATGTTTGAAATTTTGTATGCCTACCTGTTCATCCAGTTTTCCCGTATTGGACATATGCAACTGCCACTGTGTTTGCACGGTACTGAGGGTTATCTGAAAGCGGAACCAACTTTAATTGAATGTACGAGTGGTTATTGTAACTTAGAACTTCTAAAATTCAGTACAGACGGGTTTTAATAAGATAAGAAGCATGAAGTTTTAAACAACCGACAAAATTGACGACATACCTGAGTAGACATTTTTTCTCCAAGGCGAGACACCGCAAATACTTGCAAAAATGCGTTTAAAGTTCCAACTACCTCATCCCATATATCTTGGTTATTGGTCGAGATTAAACTTGCTAAGTTGGCCAAGTACGTTAGAAACCAACTAGTGCTTGCTGGTATAGCGAATAACATGAAGGTTCCAGAGATTTCTCCAAACAAATCGAAAATATTTTTAAGTTCATTAAAGTAATTATTAAAACTGTGCAACTCAGCTGCTGGATCTTGGAACATTGGTACATCTAATATTGGCAATGCTAAGCAATCCTGAATTTCGACTTTAATGTTAGGATTTTTCTGCTCATTTAGAAGAAAATAGTGTTGAAATGTACAATAGAATTTTTCGGATAAGGTGATCAACATCTGACCGACTGTAAGCGTGAACCCAACGATAAAAAACTGAGTCAATGTGTTTAAAATATCATTGCTAAATTCAGCCAGGCCGTTAAGAATTTTGAATTGTCCAAAAATATTTGACTCGAATTGGCTCAACCAGTCCAACTGATTTCCGTAAGCGAAATATATCCTAACAGTTTGATGAACTGTCGTGAAAAGTAACACAAAATTAGTTAGCCTTCCGAAACCTCTTACTTGCACTAAACAGCCTTTCTCATGAAGAAACGCGTTAACTTTTGAGTACAGCTGAAGAAGTTTTATAATTTTGTAAGATGTGTAAAGTGTGACTAATCTGACTGTTGTGTCTCCCAAGAAATACATGCACCTCATCATCGTACGGATTATTAGATCAGATGGGTTTCCATTTCTAGTACTCAATTTATTATTTGCAGTTAAACTGTCCACACCTACTGTGATGGACATGAAAGCGATTGACCACATAATGATTCTTGCTACTTTAGATTTCTTGCTGAAATTCGGTGAATATAAATTTGGGGTTGGTGTAGGTAGACACCCACCAAGCCATCCAATTAAGAATATAATTCGGAGTACCCAATCCTTCCCAATGTTTTTATTCATTCTATCAACTTAATATTCGGTAGAGTAGAATTCTTAAGCTGTCCTATTTATTATGGAACTGAAGTAAGTCTGACTGAAATCTATTGATATACTGAGTGAGTATCGACAATACCTTAACTTGTCAACAGCCTAAAATGGCAGCCCACTATCCATAATTGTTAATCTTATTATGTTTAGTTTGTGTTCAATATGTGTGATCAAGTGAAACTCCGTAGTACGATATTGAAAGAGTCGCCCACATCACTAGTCACTAACCACACAAATCATAATGAAATTATGAATCAGTTATTTAAATTGCTTAAACTACTCACAATGATGATTGTGTGAAAACTAACCTGAAGTTGCTGATGGTAATCACCCACAAACCCATTCGATTAGAAATTTTACTCGAAGTACCCAAATCCGTTCCAATTTCTTTATTCATGTTTTAAAAGATGATAGAATGCCTTTAGATTTTACGAACCCAAGCCATGTATCTAGTGATTATATTGATTAATTTATTTATATGTATAGTTAGTCACCCGGTGGGAAAGTTAAGGCATTGTCCATAAGTGTTAAACTTAACCTAAGCACATATCACGTAATCAAGAAGTCGTAGAAAAAATTACTGAAGATTGAATCCATTAGATCCAATCCAAACCAACCAACCTTTGGTCCAATTAGACAAAAGGTTCACCACTGTCGGATAGTTCATTGTTCACTCAGACGTAATTGGAATATAAATATGCACAATGTGAGCATTGTCCCGGCTTATTGAATTTAGCTAAATTGTACATAAGTAAAACCGCATTTCGAGTAATCAATTAGGATCAGAAAATTTACACCATATCGGCAAACTCGGATTAACAAAATTTATGACACGATTCTGGGGGTACTTAATCTTTGTTAAAAACATATTGTATGTATTACTTACAATCGGTAAAAGTCGGTGATTGATTGTAAAGTAATTTTTGGCTGTAAATTTCCAACTCCAATCCCTCATTAACTTTGCCACCTGCTTCTTATGATTTGCCACTCGTTTCATCGATCTGTTCGATGAAATACAAATTGTTCGAGTTAGAAATAAAATGATACGACATTAACTTGTACATTATACAACTGTGTGTTCCACCAACCTGCGAATTCAATATCCCCCTTTCGGATAACTTGGACTCGGCCAGAACAGAATTCAGAGTGTCACTTCGAACTTCTATCTGATGGCACAGGGAAGCAAATCATGATCAAGAAAATTTTGAGACAATTAGTGCGCATTCAGAATCTAAGCATTCGACAAACCTGATTGGACATTTCTTCTCCCAATCGCGTGAGGGCAAATACAATCAAGAAAGCATTCAGTGCATCAAATACCTTCAGAGAATTTTGTACAGCGTCATGCACCATTAGAACCGAAATGTTTGTCAAATACTTAAAGAACCAAAATGAACTTGTTGGAATTTCAACCAAAGCATAGGTTCCGGCTATTTCTCCGTATAACGTAAACAATTGCTTCAATTCATCGAAACAATTTTTGAATCTGCGCAACTCATCTAAAGATACGGCTTTTTGGTAATCCACGGTCAATGGTAGTTTAATGGTGTCAACATGGACATTGCTAATATCAAGGTTAAGGAAATGCCCTTCAAATTTGACGTAAAATTGTTCCAACAAAGTGAGTAACCTTTGACCGAACGTTAGAATGAAACCAACGACGAATACTTCAGAAAATGGTACAATTATGTGAAAGCCAATTTGCGCCAAAACATTAATACTCTCGGAAAATCCAAAAATTACTGGACTTGAATTTTTCATCCAATTGGTGTTAGTTAATTAAGTACAAAAACCAAACCCCAAAAGTTTTGTATAGAATTGAATAAAGAAGAACAAAGCCATATAACCCTCTTGAACTATTTTCTCGCTGAGAAAATGGCTGTTTTAAAACGAAGTCAACAACGTTTGAACAAATTTTGCAATTTTGTAGCAAGTGTAAAGTATTACGAATCTGATTGCAAGGTCTTCAGAGTAAGATATCCAATTAGCACTTGTATGGACAATTAAGCCCGAAAGATTCTTGTCCCCTGTGTAATGTTTGATGAATGTGAATGCATTGTCTAAACCCAATATAATAGTCATGATGGCTATTAATCCTGTAATGAAAGTCGCTAGTTTGGATTTCTTGCTATAATTTGGTGAAAATGGATTTGGTGTTGGTGTTGGGATACAACCTGAGAACCACCCGAACAAGAATATTGCTCTCAGCTGCCAATCCTTACTAAGATGTGTATTCATTGTAGTTCGCATTCTGCAAAAAATATTTAAACTTTTGAAAGAGAACCCACAAATGTGAAGAAATGTTTTCTAGCTGTTCAATAAAAAGAAGTTAAAGTGTCCCAGTTTCAACAATAGACGCACGTTCAAAAGTTTTCTCGATGCAATCCGGTCGACTACGAAAAGATAGATTGAATTAGATATACCTATAAGTTGCTTTGAGGACTTGGTTCAATCAACTTTTAAGCAGTCTTCAGTTCAATTTGTTAAATGTATTGACCATTGGTGTGGCCAATTCATTGTACTGTCATTTGCAATTCCATTCCTACCTATACAAATAATCAAATTAATAAAGAAATTAAATTGCTTGACAATGATAACTACATTAATCCAATGCCCGCTGCTGTACAACATAATTTGCGTTTACTCAAAATGCACGGATGAATGGATGCATTTTAGCTCTTTAGCTTTCGTACAATCATGTTAACGTGTAACAAAAGTGGATGTCCACCGACGTGTTTTGGCCTTGATTCGGTCAATCCATAATCCGTATAGCTTCTCGGACTAAAATGTTTAGACAAAACTGATTACTTTGAATTGAAGATTGTTAACTGTCGTATAACAACACAAATCTCACGTGTACTTCGAGAAGTTAAATGGGAAAAGTTGATGAAATTTGAACTCAAGGTAATTATCCACAGCTTTTCAATCGTAGTGATGTTTGAGAATATACAAATTATGGACTAATTAAAACATGCAATCTAGATTATAACTGCGACTGCCCAAGCAAAACTATCAAAGAAACAAGTTGTATTGATGAGCTGCTTTCTGAAATGTGCACATATCCCAAACCTGAAGGAATTAACAGTTTATTTGAATCATGCTGCAAACTTTGGAGACCAGGGCTCATTGATTGAGAAGTTTTGCTCCAGCCTGTACGAGTTTATTGCTCGCCACTCTAAAACACTGAAAACTCTATCTTGGAGACTTCCAACGGAAGAGCCCAGCCGCTTAATCGTCCCATCAATTCCAAATGAAATTATGGAAACAATGGGCTCAAATCTGAAATTGAAAACCTTCGAAATGTGGACGCAATCGCATCACAATACTTATGGACTGGGTTTGTGTTTGTATATTTATGTTACAATCGAGCGATCAAAAATTCGAACGGACTAGCATATGCATAGTATGTACTTTTTGCTTTTTACCTTTAGTATTACCATCACTGTGTGGTTCGGACTCTCTGACATCATTCAAACTCGACATTGTAGAGTATTCCAATTTGGACCGACAGACACAATTGGGACCTGAATTTATTGACCAAGTCCTTCAACGACACAAGGATACACTAACAGATGTCTACATCGGTATTCTAAAAATGTTCGACATGAATTTGCTCAGAAGTTGTCATAAATTAAAGTCCCTCTCCATTCTTGTACAAGCTATTGAGGCTAAGTTGATCTGCCCATCCTTCGAAACTGTCTATTTTCCAGAGTTAAAATCATTTGAACTCTTTGCATGGGGTGTCAGATTCCAGTCGTATCTCAGCTTTGACTCCTGGATTGTTCAAAGAATGCCAATGTTGGAAAAAATTAAACTCACAACATATCATCGCCTCCTGTCCATTCCTGCCCTACAAACCCTTGTTAGTGGGTTAAATCGACTCAAGGAAATTAGAGTTGAGGTGGACAGTTTAACTGGGCACTTGACGGACAAACTTGATCTATACTGTGCCAAGACTGAAGGCCTCACCTTTAGAAATACTGATAACAAATACAGTTCTGCCTATGTTATTTCATTCGTAATTGAAATTAATCGTTAGGTTCCAGATCTAAGATTTCTGAATCCCAACACAGATTATTATTGACTCAATAAAATAATTTCCGAGCAGTAGGAATTGCAGAAATATTGGGCTTGCTTAAATGTAAGGTCATCCTTGACTCTGAAATCAATTCGCAATGGGTCCTTTCATTTCTTAATAAATTATGAAACACTGTTTAGTTTGGGTGATTTTAGTGTTCAATATTATACAAGTTGCCATCACATATTCTTGTGTTTGTTTTGATGTACAAATTTACAATTACAATTGCAATCTACCGGTGTCGGTTAAGGCCAACCCCAATTTTCCGCGTTACATAATTACATTTGCAAAATAGTCAAAATAAATTATTAGCGAGAAACAATAATTAGAAAATGTCTCGCCAAAACCGAGTCTCAAATGCACTGCTACCACTCGAAGTAAAATTCAACACAGCAATTCGTAAAGAAAATCCTACTACTTATTGTCAGTTAAAATATTTGGTAATTTATTCAGGTCACCTCAAAGATTCTGAACATATTGTCATTCCAAGAAAAACTGAATGCAAGACTGGTTTGTAATTATTGGCGTACTGTCTTGGATGGATTTGGAAATTATAAATTTCAGCTTACTCTGAAAGACAATACTCTGGTTGACTTTCTTTTGAACTCGCTTACTGATCTGGAATTTGTTCAACTGGATGGTGTGACTCAACCAATCCCAACAACTTTCTCCAGGAACAAATTCCCAAGAATCAAGACTGTTTTTCTGGGGAATCAAAATTCTGGTCCAACGGTTCTCAGTTTCTTGAAATATGGCTTAGTCTCTACAGAAGAACTAAAAATTGAAGCGTATGCTTTTCTAAATGTTCTGACAACTCAAATCTCAAGTGTACTTCGCGAAGTTAGATGGGAAAATTTGACGAAGTTCGAGATCAGGGTAAATGTCCAGAAATTTTCTATCGTACTGATGTTTGAGAATGCACATGTATTGTATTGGACTAATTCATAATTACATCCAATCTAGATTATAACTGTAATCAGGAATCCCAAGAAAAAATTATCAAAGACACAAGTTACATTGATGAGCTGCTTCTTGAAATTTGCACATATCCCAAATCTGAAAGAATGCATAGTTTATTTGAATCACAATTCAAATTTTGGTGACCGTGGGTCATTGATTGAGACGTTTGGCTCCACCCTCTACGAATTTATTGCTCGCCATTCTAAAACACTGAAATTTCTATCTTGGAGTCTTCCAACGGAGAAGCCCGGCCGCCTACGTGTTCCTAAAATTCCAAATGAAATTAAGGAAACGATGGACTCGCATTTCAAATTGAAAACCATCAAAATGATGATACAATCGCATCAAAATATTTTTGGACTAGGTTTGTATTTGTATATTTATGTCATAATCGAGCGATCAAAAATTTGAACGAGTCAGCATAATATTCTTGCTTTTTACGTTTAGTAATGCCATCACTGTGTGGGTCGGACTCTCTGACATCATTCCAACTCAACATGGTAGAGTATTCCAATTTACACCGACATACACCATTGGCGCCTGAATTTTTTGGACAAATTGACCAAGTCTTGCAACGAAACAAAAGTACACTGACAGATATCTACATCGGTGTTCCAGCAGTGTTGGACATGAATTTACTCAGAAGTTGCCATAAATTGAAGTCCCTTTCCATTTATATCACAAATCCTGAGACTACATTGATCGACCCACCAGCAAAAACAATCTATTTTCCAGAGCTAAAATCATTTCACCTCTTTGCATGGGGTGTTAGATTCGAGACGGATTCGGATCGCGGCTTTGTTTCCTGGATTGTGGAGAGAATGCCAATGTTGGAAAAAATGAAATTCACGACATATGAACGCTTCCTGTCCATTCCTGTGTTACAAACCCTGGTCAATGGGTTAAAACGACTGAAGGAAATTAGAATTGAGGTGGATGGTTTAAATGGGCATGTGATGGACAAACTTGATATATATTGTGCGGAGACTGAAAGCCTCACCTTTAGAATTATTGATAACCCATACGGTCTGCAAGGAGTTCTTTCATTCGTAATTGAAATTGATCGTTAAGTCCCGGCCCTAAGAAACACACATTTTTATTACGAGACACAATAAAAGAATTTCCGAGCATTATTTGCACAATTCATTTGCTAAGAGTTTGAAATCAATTCGAGACAGGGGTAATTTTTTGACCATTGGATTCTATTTTCTACATTCAGAATCCATTTTTGGTTGCGAGCCTTGTCTTTTTTGTCACCCTCCATAGGAAATACCCAGTTGCATAATACATTACCAGAACTTTCCGACCAGATTGATCAAATTCTGCAACGGAATATGTAATTTGACGCTGTTCAATGTGATTTTTCGTGATCAAACGGGCGAAACGTAGTGGTAGCTATTTGGTCATTCCTCCGAACCGTATGGGGTATGTAAATGTGGCATAATCCAAATATTAGACATTCGTATTCTCAAGTGTTTTTTTTTCAACACAAAAAGAACAAAAGGAGATGAGAGGCAGGTCCTTATGGAAATAAGGTGGTCAGATGGATTTTGATCAAATTTTGATGTTGTAGTCGTTGGCCTCCTGAACAACTTTTGTGGAGGAACCATTCCGAGTATCCTTACCTTTTCGGACTTGGTAATACGAAGGGGGCATGGAGGATGCTTTGAATGATCGGGTTGGGACACCACCGCCCCTTTTGTATTGAGAAGTCCGTAACGGTAAGAATTTTCGGAATAGTTCCTTCACATTGTTCACGAGGTCAAGGGCTGCATCATATCAAAATGTGAGCCAAATCCATCCGACCACCCCATTTCCGTAAGGATCTGATTGTCTCCTTTCAACGACTCAGAGCTTGCCAGAGTACCCTTGTTAGATAAAAAGAAAATACTTCCGGAGGGTAAATTTTTCCAATGCAACAATTCCTGTGTAACAGGAATGTCACCGTTCAATCACCCTAGAGTTGTCTTGACATCTGTTCGTTTGCATATTCGAATCACATTTATAAAGTACGGAAATCATACCGAAGAGCACTGAAGTAGTTCGCATAATCATAATCTAAGCTAACATTAATTTTTTTAGAAATCGTGTGCTATTTCACATTTTTTTCAGCATTTAAAATTACAGTCGAAATGGAGCAAAATCAAACCAGCAATGGGCCACTCCCACTTGAGGTAAAATCCTACAGGTGAATTTTTAAAGAATTTACTTTGTATTTCCTGAGTTCAAAATTCAATTTCTGCAGATTTCATCAAAAATTCTAAGGATGTTGCCACTCATGGAAAAATTGAATGCCCGTCTGGTTTGCAATTATTGGCGTACTATCTTGGATGCATTTGGAAATTTTAAGTTCCGAATTGGAATACGAGGCAATACTCTGGTTGATTATCTTCTGAACTCGTTTACTGGTATGGAATATGTTGGATTGGGAGGCGTGACTAAAACAATGTCATCAACATATTCCAGGAACAAATTCCCTCAAATCCGAACGGCTTCTCTGGGGAACCAGAATTCTGCATCCGCAGTTCTTAGTTTCTTAAAGTACGGCCTTGCATTTGCCGAAGAACTTTATGTTGCGGAATACGCATTTCAAAATTTTCACAAGTCACAAATTGTCAGTATTCTTAAAGAAACTAAATGGGAGCATTTGTCGCAACTTGAGATCATGGTAATTGTTCGGACACATTTTGATTTCTAATGTTAGAGATTGAATATTTATTTAACTAAATCCACATGATCCAGATTAAAACGGCGGATGACAAGATGAAACTATCTAGAAAACAAATTACCATGATGAGCTTTTTCTTGGAATTTGCAAGAATCCCTCGCTTAAATGATTTTAAAGTTAATTTGGTTCACAAATCCAATCTTGGTGATGATGGGTCACAATTTCAAAAGTTTTGCTGCGACCTTTACGTGTTTATCAGTCGACACTCTGAGACACTGAAATCTTTAACTTGGGATATTGATACAAAAATGTTTTACTGGTTTCCAGTATTACTGATTCCGGAAGAGATTATGGAAACGATGCGCTCAAATTTGAAATTGGAAACCTATACGGTACGGGCGACCCCGGATCACAACGCCTTAACATTCGGTTTGTACATATGTTTATTTATAGCCACGAAAGGACACCGTAGATATACTACGGAAATATAGACGTTTTGGATCGGACTAATGTCGTTTGTCACTATTGTCCGCTACGCAATTAGTGCCAAAATGAGCTAATCATCTTAATTCGTAACTCTGTTTGTTTACTTCTAGCATTGTCCTCAATGTGTGGTTCGGACTCTTTGACCTCATTCACATTTGATGGACTATATCATTACTTCAGGCAAATAAATTTTTTAACACCTCAATTGACGGAAGAGGTTGACCAAGTTTTGCAACGAAACAGAAACACACTGACTGACATCCACATTAGTGCACTCGTTTTGGACATCAATTTGTTAAGAAATTGTTATAAATTGAAGTCGCTCTTCATCGAAGTTGGTCAATATCAGAGTGGAGTGATCAATTTGTCTGCCGAGGGTATCAAATTCCCTGAGTTAAAATCATTTGAATTTTTTGGTAACGTGAATTCAGAGAATTCCGACTTTGAGCCTTGGATCTTGGATAAAATGCAGATGCTGGAAAAAATCAATATCACAACGTTTCCGGCATGTGTGTCAATTCCAGTGTTACAAAACTTCGTCAATGGATTAAGTCGACTCAAAGAAATAAGTGGATTCTTCCGGAACCGCCAAATCTTTCAAAGACAAGAACTTACTGCATATTGCAACGAGACCGAAGGGCTCACGTTTAAGTACGATGACTCTGACCAGGATTCTAATCGCACACTTCGTCCATACGTGATTGAGATTGCTCGCTAGGGCACTAGATTTCACAATTCAAATACACCTGAACTTAACAAATAAATATGAGCAAGTAAAATATATGCTTATATCAATTTTATTCTAGAAAAGAGTCAATATGCATAAAAAATACTAAATGCTAATGCGGATTCATTATCCGCGCATCTCGGTCAATTTGGAAAACAAATGCGGTGAGACTAGGAAGACTTTGTAAAAAAGGAGGAGGCAGTTCGCAGTTCGGGCATGGAATCTTGGCTTTCGGTTCAAATTGGCTGGATTCGGATATGTCGTAGCCTTTGACCTCCTGATCAACTTTTGTGAAGGACCCAACTCGGGGGAGTTACCGTTTGGCCGCTAGAAATATATAGGGTGCATGTGCTACGCCGTCCGCCGTACAGCGTAGCACGCCCGGCGTGCATGCCACGCTGTGTATCTGCTAATGATCAAACCGTAACGCCCCCCGGGTTGGGACCCTCACAAAAGTTGTTCAGGAGGTCAAAGGCTACAGCATATCCAAAATCCAACCAATTTGAACCGAAAGTTGAATCATGAATTCAAACTCAGTCTCACATTCTAAACAGTATTCTGGAAACAGAAACCTCATGAGTGGTTTTAGTCAGTGTTCAATCTTATACAAGTTGCCATCACATTTTTGTGTTTGTTTTTGTGTAAATTCACATATTTACAATCTACCTGTCGTTAACCCGGGTAAGTTTACATTTACGAAATAGTGAAATTTTTATTTTTAACGCATACTACGTCTAACAACCGTCAACAAGACTTAACCATCAACTAAATATGTGGAATCTTCTTGGATACATCCAGAGGGAGGAAATTTCCGACAGAATACTTTCCTAAGTAGTAATTCGTCACCATTCAATCGTGCACAAGTTGTCTTGACATTTATTTGTTTTTTGGATCACATTTGCAAAGACTCCGGATGGAATCGTGACGAAGACCACTATAGGACCTAGTGATCATTAACTGCTAGCGTTAATTTTTTAAGAATCGGGTGATATTTCATAATTTACTAAACCATTTAACATTACAGTCAAAATGGAGCCGAATCGAGCCAGTAATGAACCACTCCCACTTGAGGTAAAATCGCACACATCAATTTTCAAAGAATTTACCTCATATTTTCTGAGTTCAAAATTCAATCTTTTCAGGTTACATCAAAAATTCTCGGCATGTTGTCACTCATGGACAAATTGAATGCCCGTCTGGTTTGTAAGTATTGGCTTAGCATCCTGGACGAATTTGGAAATTATAAGTTCCGAGTTAGAATGGGAGACAATACTCTGGTTGATTGTCTTCTGAACACGAATCTTGATCTGGAATTTCTCAAATTGGAGGGTGTGACAAAAACAATGTCATCAACATACTCCAGGAACAAATTTCCAAGAATCCGAAGAGCTGTTCTGGGGAATCATAATTCTACATCTGCGGTTCTTAGTTTCTTAAAGTATGGCCTTGTATTTGCCGAAGAATTTTTTATTCGGGAATATGCTTTTCAAAGTCTTCACAATTCCCAAATTGCCAGCGTGCTTAAAGAAACCAAATGGGAGAATTTGTCGCAATTTGAGATCAGTGTAAATATTCAAACATTTTGATTTCTAATATTAAAGATCGAATATTTATTCAACTAAATCCACATGATCTAGATTGAAATGGTGGATGACAAGATGGGATTATCAAAAAAACAAATTATCACGATGAGCTATGTCTTGGAATTTGCAAGAATCCCCAGCTTGAAGGGTTTTAAAGTTTATTTGCTTCACAAGTCAAATCTTGGTGATGATGGGTCACAATTTGAAAAGTTTTGCTCCGACCTTTACGGGTTTATCGGCCGACACTCTAAGAAACTGAAATCTTTATCTTGGGATATTAGAGCGGGTATGTTGGACGGGTTTCCCATTTTACCAATTCCGGAAGAAATCAGGGGAACGTTGCGCTCCAATTTGAAATTGGAAAGCTATGCAGTACGGTCGACACCGGATCTCAACGCTTTAAAATTCGGTTTGTACATATGTTTATTTATAGCCACTAAGGTAT
>JAQGCB010000891.1:0-17556 GCA_034698835.1 Protaphorura tricampata | reverse complement strand
GTTTCTGCGATTTCCGCGACTGGTTTCTGCGATTTCTGCATTTCTGCGATTTCCGGGACTGGTTTCTGCGATTTCTGTGATTTCCGCGACTGGTTTCTGCGATTTCCGCGACTGGTTTCTGCGATTTCTGCATTTCTGCGATTTCCGGGACTGGTTTCTGCGATTTCTGCGATTTCCGCGACTGGTTTCTGCGATTTCCGCGACTGGTTTCTGCGATTTCTGCATTTCTGAGATTTCCGCGACTGGTTTCTGCGATTTCTGCGATTTCCGCGACTGGTTTCTGCGATTTTGGCACCTGGTTTCTGCGTTTTCTGCGATTTCTGCGTTTTCTGCGATTTCTGCGATTTAGTCCGTCCCTCACTTTTATGGCTTCTACCGACACACCGACAGTAATCAGAATCAGAATTTAGAATTCCAAAATAATCACACTTTGCTGACTCGAAATTTAAATTCCAAAACTTTCCTACATTTTCTACGAAAATTCAGCCAAGTTTTTGAATAACCAAAAGTAAATTCTTGGTCGGTGTTCGTTCATTAGATTTATGAATTGAGAAATTGAATTGAAGTTGATATTTAAAATTTTACTTATCTCCCGCGTCAGAACTTTCACTTTGGTCATCTCAACAACCCCCATTATTAACAACGAAAATCATGCTTCGTTGAAAATTAAAACGGACGGAATAGAAAAACACTTTCGATTATTGTCTAATCTAAAATCCAAACGCTAAAATTTGCCAACGGGAAGTGACGAGTTATTGGGAAAATCATGATATGACCAATAAATTATTTTTCGTTGCACATACTATTTATCACATTGTGAATTGGGACTTTGTACAAAATTCAGTTTTAGAGTCATGATTCATGAATTCTTCAATTTTATTTTAAATACAATTGCGTTTCTCACTCTTCTGAAAGCAATATATAAAATGTAGCAATTGACACAATTAATAATGTTGTAACAGAGTCCATGATGAGTTTAACAATACAAAAATTATTCTAACAGACCCAACAGTTTATAGTGGTATGGAAGAGACAATACAGTTTTTATTATCAAAACATGAACACTGGACATATAAAAACATATTTTCAAAAACTAAAGGATGAGGATGAGTCAACGTCTAGAAGAGAGGAATTTCATTACTCCATCCTTCCAATTAGAATGAGTCATTGTTTGACCCATTGGATTTAGTCCATCTGCCACTCTCTCCCGAAAGTAAATGATTGTGGTTGTCATGGGTTCAACACTACTGTTGTCTCCATTGTTGTGCAACAATGACACTTGGAGTTCATCCAGGAATCCATTCAATTTATCCACCATCCCAGTCTCATAACAAAATTTAATCAATTCTCCCATTGGATCAATCCTCAAATTCTTTACATTTTCATAGACTCCTAGATTCACAGCCATTTTGACGAATGTTTTTGCCAGTCCTAACATTTCTTCCAACAAAGCTTCCTACAAAAACACAAACTCACTTCAAATATTTACATTCAAAATTCAATTCAATGTATATTAACAGTTAAAATTAAAATAATTTGTACCTTGACCACAAAATCCATGTCTTTGACAGAAGCCGCCAAAGCTGAAGGTAAGGGGACGTAGGGTTCAATCCATGTCCTTGTGATATGAGTAGTGGTCTTAGCTTGAATGTGCGAAACCAAGTCAGTTACGATCCCATGAAGACTTGTGTATCTTTCCAGATGTGCCAAGCATTTGAACAGATGGGGAAACATTCCTTCGCGCAAACAGGTTCCGCATCCTAAAAATTTCAATTTTAAGAAAAACATCTTCATTTTTTTAAAGGAAAACATAATTCTTCTAAAAAAACCATTTCTTTACAAAACAACCTGAGCCTAGGAGTTGAGTTTTGACTCACCCTGTTCTCTGTGCATACTCATAACATATGCTTCTGTTTCCAACAATAGAGACTCTTTCTCATTCCCACTCTCTGGACGGAGTGATAAGGCATGACCCAAGACCCATTCTGGAAAGAATCCTTTGCATCGATCGTAGCTGTGTAATTGACTCAAGTACTCTTTCGTTTCCTTCACAAACCTCAGAATCTCTTCTCCTTTTCCTTCCTTGCTCAAACAGTCCAAAATTCCGGCAAAGGAAGCACTCCCTAAATCGTCTCCACAATCATTGAGATTACCATTTTCTAAGTGTTTCCAAGAATTCCATCCAGACATGAAAAACTTGGACAGTTGTTCCAATAGTCCAAGCATTTCTGGAGTCAATGGGGTGGGCAAGGTCAAGGTCAAGGGCAAGTTCCGCAATGACTCAACCACCTTCGCACAATCCATCCAAACGTCGGAAAGAGAGTCTGAATTCAAGTGATTTGGATATTGAACTAAATAAGTTGGACGGCGACGAGGACGATCAGGATTTGGCATTCGATTTATGACGATGGAACCAATTATAGTCTCCACCGAGGTCATGTATGTCCCAGCTTTGCTCATCAAGAGGTCAAGGTCATCCTTGGCTTTGGCTTCAGCTCCTTCTGAGTCCCACTCCCTCCTTCATCAATCGCAAAAAGCCAAATACAATTATTTTTGCCATTTTTTCATTTGACGAAACTCTATTGAAAAAAAAACAATATTGACCCTGACCTTTTGCTGATCATGAGGTCAAGGTCATACTTGGCTCTGGTTTCAGCTCCTAGGGCTTTGACTCTGGCCCCAACTGAGTTCCACCGTATCCTTCATAAAAATAAAATCATACAAAATATAACTAAAAAGCCCTTCTGATTTTGTAGAAACATAAATATAATTGACCCCTAGCTGACCTTGACACTGACACTGATCTGAGGAGGAATCGAATTTCTGCGGATTTGTAGTGAAGAGACCGAAGTCCTTCGTACAACTCAATTCCGGCACTCATGACCCATTTCTCTTCATCGTTCAATTTATAGTTGGGATTGTGGGAGAGTTTAGAAACCCATTGGTCAAAAGAGGCTTCAAATCCTGGGGTCAACTTGGTCACTGACTGACTGAGGAGGACAAGTCGAAGTGTAGAGGTCAGTCCTATGTATCTTGAACGCGACATAGTTCTTTCCAATAAGGGGTCGAAAAATCTAAGGAAGTCTTCAACCATTTCCGGGTCAAACTGACAATTCAAATTCTCTTGAATTTCTGTCATTAGATTTACCCCTTGGATTTTGATCCGGTCTCGGATCCAGTCAATCAGAATGAGCCCATGAGATTCTAAGACATACAATGATTTCTGAAGTGACCCTTGACCTGAGCGTTCTGGAAGGTTGACTGAAACCCATCCACTTCCATATTGAGATAGGAGTTGAAGGAGTTGAAATGAGTACTGGTTTGTGTGCGAACGGAGGATGACATTGGAACCAATCCGCCAAAGGTCACGGGCCATTGACCTCAACGTTGAGTTCTTGTCTACATCTTTTGTATTTAATTCTGCTTCTGAATAGTTTACTATGGCAGTTCTGAGGCACAAAATATCTAGGCGGAGCAGAGCACGAAAACGGGATTCCTCAGTATCCTCAGCACGCTCTCTTACTACTTTCATCATTTTCATTTCCATCACCATTCTAAAATATTCAAATTTAAAATATTTTCAAAAACACATGTTAATTAGTTTTTAAAATAATAAAAGCAATTACTAATTAAATATGAATGAAAAAATGAAAGTATGTAAAATGTGTATGTATTCTCTTTTGTAGGTACACACATACATATTACATACATTTTTTTATTTCAAATTGAAAAAACTAGTCCCAATTTGAGTGAAATCTTTAGGTTTATTTATTTGTGTAGAACATGAATGAATTTTGAATTATAGTTCAAATAAATCTTACCGTTCCATCTTTTGATTGAACTCCTCCATACCTAACTTAACCGCAATTAACGATTTCTTGTAATTTTAGTTGCCTTGCCGTTAGAATAGAACAGAGAATGGAACAATAAGAAAGGAAAAAGAAATAAGAAAGTACGATTTTTTGTGTATTTTTTCGCGGGCTCTCTCTCCCTCTCTCTCTCTTTACTTTATAACAATACAATACAATACAATATAGACTTTGTATATATATAAATCACTGCTGAGCTTCAGCTGAGCATAGAAAAAAAACCGCTCTCTGTTTCTTTTTGCATTCAAGAACAGTTTTGAGAAAAATTCGGTATTTTCCAACTCTGTACATTGAAAGTACCATGCAATTAAATTATTTTGTTCCATATAAACATTTTATTTCATATAAAGGATTTTGAACAAATACAGTTTTTTATTGAGGAATTTGATTCCAATTCAACTCGATTTTAATTTTACTTTACAATTACG
Organism: Protaphorura tricampata; assembly: GCA_034698835.1. Lineage (NCBI taxonomy): Eukaryota > Metazoa > Arthropoda > Collembola > Poduromorpha > Onychiuridae > Protaphorura > Protaphorura tricampata. Next base: position 13,259 of record JAQGCB010000891.1, on the reverse strand, counting down.
TTTCTCATGTTTCCGTAGTCATTTGAACGAAATGCGAACAAAATTGTGATGGGGTTCAATTCGTCAGACATATCGATCCTAATGTTAAGGGTTGCAGCGAGGGCTAGGTGAAAGATCAGCGGTCTACGAACCGAGGGGATAAGAATAGAATAACTGTAAGTGGATGTTATCGGCGCTGTGCCATAGGCAGTAAAATGGATCAACATCAATGAGTCTAGTGCTTAATAAGTAATGCAATGTATGACATGAAGGTTTGCTTAGGAGAAGAGGATATAAGTAAACCTGCACTAACCATAAATGGAGAAGTGTAATGGAAGAAGAGATGGGAAGTCAGAGGAAAAGAGTAACTGGGAATTCCCTAAGCAAACGCCCATGCTCTAGCCATAGACGGAATAGAGTACAGACAACGCATCTTAATAGGATGATGATAAGGTAGTGCCAAGAAATTGGCAGGAAGAAGAGTATTAAAGCAATGGACCAGCCATGATTCGAGGCCTTCGCCTTCGCTTGGGTCTTCTTCGCATTTCATCTTCATCGACGTTTTGGGTTCTCTTAATCTCCAACTGCAACCACGGATCAAGATTCGCCCCAGAGGACATAATAACTTCAGCGGAAGTACGATAAGCTATCATGTAAGCATGAACTAAGGGATAAATAAATATACGTTATGAAGGAACAGTTTGTATTCTCCTTGTAATTCACTATCCACCGTGCGCCTCTTTTATCCTTCATCAAGAGGAGGAGATGTTACTACGGGTCCCTTAAGGGAGTAGTAACACCTAATGCCATAGCTCGACGAATTCCATTTGCATTCACTTCTGTGTTATTCCACTTTCTGTATACTAAACTTTCTCCTTATTGAACACATTTTGGTGCATTTTTCAAGTTCGTTATATAGTGAGTCCACTATGTCAATTCATAAGTGTGTGCAGAAGCGGAACCCCCTAATTGAGATGAGTGTTATGCAATCTTTATATGTTTTTTTTTGATCCGGTAGTTAAATCTTTATTTATACGGCATGCAATGAATGCTAGGTAATAGGAGAATGAGGGTCGTCTGAATAATTAGTGACTACGGTCGGTTGCGCTAACAAACAAGGAATATATTATCATTTTGAGACATCGCATTAGCATGTGGAGCGGACAGCTTTGCAAACCTTCATTTCCTGGCCATTAATGTCAATATCTTATAGACTTAGAGACTGATTTTAACTTTTAAAATGTAATTTGAAATAAACTACGAATAATGAATTTTACACGTGCATTTATAGGTATTTTGTCGTTCATAACCTGAATGTCTAACCTCTCTAACCCATCTAACCTGTACCAGAAATCATAAAATTCACTCCAACACAATATTGATTTAGTTTGGAAAGCAGAATTTTTTTGCACTCTAGTCTTGCATTGAACTAGAATTGACCGGATTAACTATTATATGATGAAATACAATAACTTGTTTGTTTTTTTTTAAATTCCACTAGCTACGTTTTCCTTATTTTTGTGTGAACTAATTAGCCGACGAAACAGCACATCAAGTTTCCCTCCTTTGGACAATGAATGGCGAATCCATATTGTGAATTGAAAGTTCTCCTACATGCCTTAGTGTGTGGATCATTGTCTGGAAGCTTTTTACAGTTTTTTTCCTTCTCTTGTATAACTTCAATTTGCTCATCATTGCATTTCGTTGGCTTTGGCTTTGGTGTGCATTGTCGTTTTCCTGTGAAGAATATTAATTGGAACTATTAATTACAAACACAATAGAATAGATGTACCCTAGTAGCTAGCTGTGGGTAAAATTAAATACAAAGTAATTTTTAATAAGATGTGGTAATTCACCACATTGAGCCCCAAGGATTGACAAGGTAAGTATAAGAATCAGTACTGATTTATTCATCATGTTTTTGTTATATGGATGGATAATCAATCTCCCTTTCGATGATCTAGTAAAGAAAAATCAATATGTTTTAACGTTCTATAACCCATTCAATGGAAATATGTATTGGAATTTAATACCAAACTTTAGTCAAGACATACCTTTTGTTTGAGTTAACCCGCAAGAAATGGTAGACGCTGAAAGTATATTGAGGTGTTTAGTTTGTTGCCTGATGGACTAATGATTAACTCTACATTTCTGTATATAAAAATTCTCTTTTATACTCTTAATTCGTGCCAGAAAATAATTATACATTGAATCCTTGTACTGAATTTCTTAATAAATTATGCAGGGCCCTGGTTTAATTTGCTGTAAATGAAGCCAGGGATAGGTTATTATACGAAATATGTCATGGCGGTTACGGTTACCCAATTATCCAGGGAACGTCGTGAACTAAAACTCAATGTGTCAGACCATCCAGGAAAATATAATTTTGATTAAGGATTTAAAATTATGCATGCAGTTTACCTTACCAACGATATTCTCACCTCACTCTGTTTTATATAACTGTTTATAACCTTCCACTGCACTACTGCAATTAATTAGTCATTGCTCCAGATATTCTTACACGTATTGATTTAATTCTGATTTCCTTTCTGACTTGACTTTGCACAAACATTACTGCTGTCTATGAGAAAAATTATATTAGTAAGCAGTGCGGTGCAATACAATATATTCACAATGGCCTGCGATCCGTTTTTTATTCTTGTATGAATTTTCCCTTGGCTCTTCATTATAAATACGTATAGCATGAAATAACATGGAACTAAATTACGGGGCTTAAATTTATGTCTTAGTAACCCGTTCAGTGTTAAGTAATGGTTTTAAAAAAATCAACATTTTGATTTCGGATAAACCCTGTGAATACGAATAATGATGCAATTGGATTCGTATCTGGGAAAGATCACCTGCCCATGTCAGAACTCGGCCACTACTCTTGCACAATTTGGGAGAATTGTGAATGTCTTTGCTTTTTTATTACAATCGTTGACATCGATATTTGCATGGAAATTTTTTTGGAAAATAATGCATAATTTGCGTTATAGAATGTGTATATGTGTGAGTGAGTATTGTAATTGTCTACTCATAAATCATAATTATACAGTTTAATCAGCACAGTACAACAGAAATTCTCGTAATTCTCTGGAAGTGTATGCTTACAATCTAATTGCATCCACGAAGACAGTTTGATTTCAATTTCAACTAAAAACGTCAGTAATAAATTGACAGTCGTGTCAACAGAATCCAGAAAAAATCATCGATACCAAAGACTAGACTAAGAATATAGAATTCTCATACCCAGACTTTTTTTGAATCTGCAGCATTTCAAAGAATTTGTGAAATCAACATTTTTCTATTGCTGTTTCCAATAGCCTAGCTGTGTCGACAGAAATATTCTACAGTCGCCCGCAATTCAACATCTGCGTTTGGTCTAAAAGGAAACCTTACAACTTTCCTCAAATTAGTGAACATTAGGGAATCTTACAATTTCTCTACGAACTAACAAGAACAATTCTTTCTTTATTTACGGAGTTTCTTGGTTATATTTCGATTCGATTTTGTGTATGCCTTATATCAAAAACTTCAATTTGTTGGATTGTGTATTTTGTTTTGATCTGTGTATGTCTAATGTGTTCAATTCGTTCAATTGTGTTTAATAAATTACATGGATTTGAAGTTTTAGCATTTAAACAAATCCTACCGATTAAGTGACTAATCCCATATGAGATCGTAATTAATGAGAATGAGAGAGAGAGAGACCGGCGGGAAGGACACAGGTGTAAATTTTAGCTCTCCAGAAAAATTAATTTTAAGACGTTTGTTAAGTACTGAAATGTTGAAATTTTTATATCAAAGCGTGGTAACACTGCTGGCAAAGGGTGGTAAATTCAAGCGCGCCAAATGCAAATGCAAGAAACGGATTCCAATGTACACGGCGTCCCGGAACTGATGTTCTAATGAATAGCGTTGGAAGTAGTTCGGAATATATATTTGGCTCAACCTCAGGATAGACGACAAAAAGGACAAACGCAACAGGCATGTACATTAGAAGTAGAAACATTGTTTCGCTTTGTTTCGCCACTCGAATTTTGAAACTACAATGTACACTTTATGAAGTGTGAATCCCGTAAGAAAGAACACGTACGAATTCTACCTTCTGTCCCCAAAATCCCCTGGCCATTATGAGCGTGTCTAGCCCGCGCCTCAAGTAACGGACGCCTGGCATTTACAAAGTACAGTGGGAGTTCGGACTGGGAGGACTCCGTTAACCTAACCTAACTCCGTTTCAAATTCAGTCGTTCGGTCATTGCAGTGCGTTCAACATCTCCTCTTTAGATATGTTGCCGTAAAGTGACACACTGTAAAATCCGACTTGTGGACTAATGTTAATTTCTTTCGTTCGCTCGTTCTTTTCTAACTAACACCACTTTTAGACTCAGACAGTTGCTAGCTAATTATGGAGCAGTTCTTCCACTAACTGAAAAATTCTAATTTCCGGTCTAAACTTTCTAGTGACTGCTGCCCTAAGGATTTAACTATCCAGTAATAAGGGACAACAGGTTCTCTTCACTACGAAGTATTTATTAACAAAGAAAAAGAATAACTACAGTTAAGTAGGATAATTCAATAAAATTCAAAATGTATTTTCAATAAAATCAAGACACGTCTTGCTCTGGCTAGGCTAGCGCGCTGACTCCTCGGCTTCTACAAAATGTCTGTCCCATTTCTCCTCGCCGTCCCCACAAAATAAAAAGGGAAGCCAAGAGGAAGGGGGAAATTCAAAATTCCTCAGGGTGCGGCATTTCTATAAGGGCCGGCGCCGACAACCAACCGACAATGTAATGATATAATATGTAAACAGAGTGCAGAATGAAATTGTGTTGGAAATTCTGCCCATATCATTCTCTATAAATGGAATTAGTAATAAGTTACATCCTATCAACTAAATTAAAGTTGGATGAGAGTATGCGCCGAAGAAATTCAGAAAATTTCTCTACATACCATGATTGTTTGTTAAAGAAGACATGTAAAGGTGAAGGCTTAAAATCCATTTTTCCAAAAGTTTGAACATGTTGAAAATTTTAATATTCAAAATTATTTTTGCACTCCAAGTGTAAATATCCCGAATGTCAGAACAATATGCACTAATAGAGATTTACCAATATATTTCGCTATAATTATTATTCATTTGGTTATCCACTTTTCCGGCCACCTCTATCATAAAATTGATGGAAGTAACGAAGAGAATTTATTTACCACAATACAATCTTGTGACGAACGCGTGGAATATTTTAACAATATTTAATATCAAGCTGTAAGACGTTTAGAATATTTGTACTGTATCTCACTCGACAATTCCACGTTAGCTGTAACCTGAAAGTGTCCCGGGTAAAACTAGATACATGCTGTCTTGACCTGGAACTTAAGTAAGACGCTTATGAAACATTTCTGATGGAATATATAACTATATAATTTATTGATAATATACTCTAATATAAGAGTGGAATAAAGTGCTGAATCGAATCATGGAAAGATGTAACTTGCCTTCCGGTACAGAACCATTTCTATTTCCGTTATTTCACCATTTTATGTTACATACATTAGGAAAGACGTGTGATTTTAAATGATGAAATAGAGAAAAACAAACACAGATACCTATGGTTCAATTAGGCACTTTATTCCACTCTTGTATTAGAGGGCGGATTTCTATAGAAATATTGAGCCAATTCTAATCGAACAGCTCCATGTTCGAGGTGGCTTTCCCTGTACTCCACAACGTCAGAATTTGTGCTAATATATGGCAACTTTCTATTGGCTGGCTTTCCGCCGACTATGTATCCCCCACAGACGCGACGTAGTTTGCGCATTGTCATCGGACAGAAAAGTTTCGGAGCACTACGAACATGAGCAAATTGCTTAATTCCAATGCAATTACTAGGAATTGTATTGAACTTATTCAGAAGTGCGTGACTCTGTAGTCTGTAGTGTGTCTTATTATTATTTAAACGTATTGAAGATTTGATAGAAATTCATACCCACACTATTTTTCCTTTGTTCAGGAACAGAAAGACGATTTGGAAGACCAAAGAGGAATTCTTTGAGGCCAGACATAAATTCCCAAAATTATTCTATGAAGTATTTTATAAGTGAGCCAAATTAATTTGACTTAAGGTGTACCACTTCAATGTGTAAATCATATACTTAGTTCCGAAACTAATGTGCTTTATGCCCGAGACTGCATGCGTCGTGTATTTTCCTAATTTGAATTCTGTATGAACAAAAAAACGTATCGAACATATCTACTTTATCATTCTCTAATCTTAATATTGCCGTTTATATTACACTCTCCAACTAATTGAGCAAAATTTAGGAATAGGTAAGTAAAGCCTGTGTGACTAATCCCGAAGCCGGGTTCCCTATAGGCGGGACATAAGTATAAAAGTGTGTAGATAGATTAATGAACAATCATAGGCACGATAGCATTGTTTCCCTTTTATTTTTGAGTCAATGCTAAACTAAAGTTCCTTCATTGCGTAGAACATTGGGTGATATGAATAAAAAAAAGTAAATACTTCGAAGTAAAAGTAAATAGTAAAAGTATTTACTTCCAAGTAAAAGTAAAAGCTAAAAGTAAATACTTCATGTCGTATGAATAAAAGTTTACTTTAACTTTTTACTTTTACTTAACTTTTTTAAGTAAATACTTGGAGCTTTTGTGTGCGAAAATTTGAAACATAGAATTTTGACAGTTTGAATCAATTCGCAAAAATGTCGATTACGTAAATCGACAACTATTTAAAGTGAATTTGTCAATTTGCGACAAGTCAAACTTTTTACACTACGGTTCCAAAAATGTCAAGCAGTGAACTCGGCACTCGAATTCAGTCGATTCAAATATAGTGCTTAAAAATTATTTGAATAAAAGATTCCGCGATAACCCGTAAATTAAGATTAGATCTCGTCAGATCCAAAAAAGGTGACCGGATGGATTTGTTTCAAATTAATTTTGGATACGTTGTAGGCTTTGACCTTCTGAACAACTTTTGTGAAGGATCCGTCCCGAATATCCTAACCGCTGTGGACTTGTTAATACACAGGGGGCATGGCGGCTCAAAACCGAGCATTGATTTGAGAAAAATCTATCTGTTCTGCCCGTTCGTTAACATAAGGTGTCCGGTGTCCTTTAAAAAAATGAATATTCAAAAAAAATCTCAAGGAGAAGGAATCTTGAAATATCAGAATTCAGAATGAATCTTCAAGACATCATGGTTTTGATGAGATTTAAAAATATTTTAATGATACTTTACGGGATGTAGACAAGGAGAATTTTCAGAAAACCCATTAATCAATGTTTGCGCGTCCAAACTAACTTTAAAGTTAGTTTGGACGCGCAAACATTGAGATTACATTACAATTTGGAACTGAACTGGACGTCTTAACGATTTTTTGGAACAACTTAATTTTATTCAAAAAATGTCAAAAATCATTTTAAAAAGTGAAGATCAGTCCAAATTTTTGGTCAAACTTTTTTTCTTCGCCTGTGTGACTTTGTGTGTGTGTGTCCAAATGGACTTCGAAACGTATTTTGGATTGGATGAAAACTGGGTTTATACCGTGTGTTAGGTCACGGTCAAGTATGCTCCTAGGCATACTTGACTTTTTTGAAGTATTTACTTAAAGCGCTAAGTAAATGCTCAACTTTATTCATATGACGGCCAAGCATTTACTTAATTTTAAATCAAGTAAAAGTACTTACTTTTTACTTCAAGTATTTACTTCAAGTAAAAGCTAGTACTAAAACTTTATTCATACCACTGCTAGTATTTACTTGAAAAATTACTAGTAAAAGCATTTACTACTTTTTATTCATATCACCCATTGTCCTTGGTGATTTTCGAACCCACACGATTGAACCGGATAGAGGACAATAATGCCTGTCTGATACTATTCCGGGTGGTAGGGGTGACGGAACAATGGGTGGTCGCTATTGACAGGTTCTGTGGTCAATCGTCATGGCATGAGTCGGGAATGGCTAGGTGGTCGACAAGTTCAGAGGTCAGTCTACATTGTGTGAGTCAGGATATGGTAGGTGGTCGCTATTGGCATGTTTTACCACCAAGTACAATACCCCCGTTGCTGTATTCTTGAATACAAGAAATCTAGACCCCTCTCCAGACTGATGCCCATTTGTATGTATTATGTTGTATTAGTCCATTAGTGTAGTGTATTTCGAGGTTCAAATTTTCTGAAAAAGAAGACAGAGTCCCCCTATTGTCACCTCGAAAAAGACATGTTATCTGCCATAAAGATATTCGGTTTTCAAAAGCCAAAAATCGGAATTAATTTATATTGACCCCCGGGGGGCCATTCGAAAAAAATGAAAAATATGTGTCTAATGAAATCCTAAGAACTCTCGAAAAAAATATTCGGATGGAATCGGTGTGTTACTGGCTCCGGACATTCATCCTCAGCCCTATCCATCGTTTACAATTAATGTTTATATCATTCATATTATTATTGTTAGTATTGATTCTTCAATTTTAAATTAAGTTAAAAGTTAAATTAAGAATTACTTAACAATTCAGTCATTGCTTAAAATTAGTTTCATTCATACACCGTTTAATCTAATCCACGTTGCTCGAAAGTTATGCAAAATAAATTATGACAGATCAAGTAATTTTGTGGTGAATCAACGCATTTTTCGTCAAATATGAAATCAAAAAGTTCTGTATTCTTATTTACGGTTTTTAGCAAAATTTCCCCCATGATTTCTTCATAAACTTTGCATTTATGTAAAACATGATCAATATCCTCAACTTCTCCACAATATTTACATGCTTCCTTAAGAATGTACACATTCGAATTTGCTAATACGACATTTTCCCTCAATCTAATTTGGGCAATAGAACCTCTAGCAAAATGCGGGTATTTACTCATAGTTCTCACGCCCCATAAAAAAACTACAACTACATACGGAACAATAACGAATTTATAAAATGTACATACCTGGAGGTCCACCCTGATGATTCAAGTAATCCCACACAAACCAAACAATCCATGACACAAACACAAACCCTGTTATCTCAGAAATCATTTTCTATTTTTATGAAACTAGTCTTCCAAATAATCAGCAGATATGGAACTTGAACACCAAAAAATATATTATGAGTTATGTATCAGATGTATTTTAAACAATTTTTGACAAAATAATGTTGTGACTATTCGAGTAACTAGATTTCTTGTGACTAACTATTCAAGGAAAATATAATAGAATGAAAACTCCAATGTCTGCCTGGAGACAGAGAGTTAAAACCAGTTATATTTTCCTGGAAGTCAAAAGACAAGTTTTTTCAACAGAAATAGTTCGAGTGGGTTATTCTTGCGAGTCAGGTTCAAGCACCTATTCAAATTAATACACAATTTATATATTTTTTTTATCCCATGACATAAGCTGTCAATTGCGAAACGATATTATTATGCACTATCAGGAAAATTGCGTTTTATTTTAATATGGATTTTTTTTTCCATCCTTAATTTTATATGAAAACAAGTTGGTTCACTTTCCCGGGTTGGAAAACTAATAATTCCAAGAAATTCCGGATATATATAGAAAAAATAAATTGTGGTCAAAAAAATGTGAGAATGGCGTATAACACGTTACAATATTACATTGTATACTTCGAGGAAACCAAGGCTGATTTCGTAATGGAATTTATTATACTGCGTCACTCCACTCCAAAAATCCGAAATGCTGTTCGTACAAGCGAACTCCAATTTATGAAGGGACGTGTTATGTAATGCATGGAAAGTCAATCAAGAATTTTTATTTTGCTCACAATATTAAGTAAATATTCTAGTACAATAAATTTAATGGTTTTATTAATTCCTTGTAGTGTTACGTAATGTAGAAACAAATTTATTTAAGAGTTCCTTACACGCTAACAGTCCCTGACTTGATTGTTGTTTGTTAACCACATTATGGAACACAAAATTTTACGAACACTTTTTCTGAGCACTAAATCTATTATCTGAATTCTCATGTCTGTTTATACATTTGCCAACATTGTATTATTACATAATATTTTATTCTTGCACAAATGTACATATTAAATTATGAAACAAAATCAAATTCAAAATCTGGGTTCCACTTTGGCATTAAACGGATAAGGACATGCAGTAATCCCAAAGATAGGTATCAAATCCGGGAATTCTTCTCCGTCAGGAATTTTGAATGAAAATTTTTGTACGAGCGTTGTCAAATACAGAAATATACTGTCAACAGCCAAAGACTCCCCAAAACAATTTCGCTTTCCTAAATATATAGAAATGTAAAAAATATTTCCTAACATTCTATAGAATTGAAAAATTCACCTGCTCCGAAGGGTGAAATTTTATCTGCAAGGCTAGTCAAAAATGTTCCATCTTCAGATAGAAATCTTTCTGGACGAAAGGTTTCTTTGCCTTCGGAGTTGTAGTCTCCATACATTGCGTATTGGTTTGCAAAGAGCATCGTACCCTTTGATAGCAAAATTAATTCGATTAAAATATGCATGGGATATTTAGTTTTGAATAGTTATAATGATGATGTACTTCGCATTTATTTACCTTTTTTATTTTATAATTTCCATAAGTAAAGTCTTCAATGGCTCTGCGCGGGGGGATTGTTATCACAACTTTTGCAAATCTATGAATTTCCAGTATGACTGCTTTCGTATAATCCATTCTGAGAGCAATTAAATTTTTTAGAAGTGGATTTCTAATTTCAAGTATTAATTATGAGCATAATAATTTATTCAATTGCCTCATGTAATCCGTAATAGTTGGACGCCTCTTTCGTCCGATAACATCCAAAATCTCCTGATAAAATTTTTCTTGAACTTCCGGATGTGTTGTGAGAAGAAGGATGGCATAGGACAAGTAAGCCCCTGTAGTGTCACTCACACCATGTAGTAAGTCAACAAAACAAACCACAAATTGATCTTCCGTAAATATTGTGCCAGGATTATTTTTCTCCTCTTTCATTTTCTGAACAAAATCCTCTAGAAAACATTCAGGATTTTTGTTAGTTGAGTTGGTATAGCCGTCGAGATTCAATTGTCTTTCCAAGTGTTGCTGAAACATTTGTATAAAAATTCAATATTCCGAAATTATTTCATTAGCAGTTTTGGGTTAATTATGTATTTATATGTATTTTGTGTACTACTCATACACGTGCAAAACTGTGAATTTCAGTTATTGACTCCATCTGAATGTTATATCCCAAGGTTTTGGGAAAAACAAATCTGAGGAAAGGATAGGCTGTAATTACTCCTGCACCGAAAATACTAGACTTGAAGAATTTTGAAGTAGAATCTCGGACACTTTTGAGTTCATTGTCTTCGTAAGAGTATCTCTTCCCCAACACAAGACGGATTATTAAATTTATCAAGCTCATATGAAAATAATCGTCAAAGAGAATGATTCCTTTTCGGCTAGTTTGAATATCATTTTCCATAAACTCAGTCAGTGATTCAAGTTCTTCGTGAATCAAATTCCCCGTTGAACTTCGATTTGCAAATCCAAACTTGTGTAAACTTTTAGCTGAAAATCTCCTTATTATTTCCCATTCCTTCTGCAGTGAAAATGCTATTCCTGTAATGTATGTAAGGAATAGGAATGTTAGACAAGTCTAATTAATATATCTTACTTTAATTTAAATTACCAAGATTCTGTGACAACGTTCGATCCTTTAACCAACCATCAGTTGGTCTCTCCAAAGTTTCATTACGAGAATGCAGATCCACATAGATTTTATGGGATGAAATCAAAACTAAAAAAAGTCATGGAGCACGTGATATGCAATGCAATTGATCAAATTATTTTTTTCCAATGTGGTGCTTAATGTACGTACCGGCCTCAACCATTCCCATTTTTAGTGTCACTAGATCACCGTACACTTTTGATATTTTGTGGAGAGCTATGTTGCTTGTTCGATCAGCTAAAGCTATTTGTATCAAATTCCCAATAATTGGAAATCTCATCGGTCCTACAAGATTTTAATAAAATAATAAACTGGATGGAGAACAATATAACTTTATAAATCGTATCTACCTGGAGGTCCACCCCAATGATTCAAGTAATCACACACAAACCATAAAACCCAAGACACCAACACAATCATTACTATTTCAGCAATCATTCTCTATTTTATGAAACTAATCTTCCAAATAATCAGCAGACATGGAGCGTGAACACGACAAAAAATATTATGAATTATATCAGATGTACTTTAAGTAATTTGTGGCAAAATGTTGTTGTGAATATGCGAGTGACTAGATTTCTTGTAACTAAATATTCAAGTGCATGATAGAATGAAAACTCCAACGTCCACCGGGCGTCAGAGATGTAAAACCAGTTTTATTTTCCTGGAAGTCAAAACACAATTTTTTTCAACTGCAATAGTTCGAGTGGGTTATTTTTGCGTTGCGAGTCAGGTTCAAGCACGTATTCAAATTAATACATAATTTAGAATTTTTTTATCCCATGACATTCGATGTCCTTTGCGAAACAATATTATTATGAACTTTCAATAAAATTACGTCTTCCTTCAATATGGTACGTATTTTTTTCACAATCCTAATTTTATGTAAAAACAAGTTGGTTCCCTTTCCCGGAAAAAAAATGTTAGAATGGAGTATAACATGTTACACAAGATGACAAATAGTTTAAGGAAAACGAAAGTTGATTTTGTAATGGAATTTATTACACTGCATCGGATAAATCCACTCCAGAATCCGAAATGCTGCTTATTCAGGCCAACGTCAATTTATGAAACGACGTATTGTAAATTTGTAAATGTAATGCATGGCAAGTCAAAAGAAATGTTATTTTGCTCACAATATTGAGTAATTCCATTTTTATTATATACATATTTTTTTATATCTCATAAATATGCAGTTGAAATTACGAAAAAGGTCAAGAGAGTACACTGCGATCGGAAGCATCAAAATCTAGGTTCCACTTTGGCATTAAATGGATGAGGACGAGCAGTGAGACCAAAGATGGGATTCAAATCCGGGAATTCTTCTCCGTCAGAAATTTTGAATGAAAATGTTTGTACGAGTGTTGTCAAATACAAAAATAAGCTGTCAGAAGACAATGACTCGCCAAAACAATTTCGCTTGCCTAAATAGATCAAAACATGGATTAAGAAAAACTCAGGCTTTCTAGAGTGTTGAAAAGTTCACCTGATCCGAACGGTGCAATTTTTTTTGCAAGGTCAATCAAAAACTTTCCATCTTCAGATAGAAATCTTTCTGGACGAAATGCTTCTTTGCCTTCTGAGT